>CAJNIZ010002227.1:0-26766 GCA_905231905.1 Symbiodinium pilosum | reverse complement strand
CATGCCGGCACCCATAATAACGTTCATTTCGACCGCATGCACAACAAGCGAACCCATGCCGGCACCCGTAATTACGTTCACTGCGACCACATCCGCAACCACCAAAACACTGCTACACGCAGCACATTCTGATGAGCTGGCATTTGGTGCGGGCAAATAGGGGGGGGGCTTTTAGGGGTCGAATAGCCCATAATGGCAGGACATGTTCATCTCGCACACGTGGATGACGGCGGGTAGGTGGAAGCTCCTGTCGCTGTCGCTCGCTTGTCGTTGAATAAGGTTTCATGCTTAGGGTTTAGGGTTTAGGGGTTCAGGGGTTTAGGGGTTTAGGGTTTAGGGTTTTAGGGTTTAGGGTTTAGGGTTTAGGGCGTGTATAGTCCCCCTCAAGTAGATAGAATATGGCTTTGGGGTATATTGTAATAAGATCCCCATATACCCTATATTCTATCTACTTAAGGGAGACTATGTGCTTGAAGCCCAGATCCCCAAACCCTATTGTAAGCCCCAAGCCCCAATCACTCAAATCCCTAAACCCCACATGGAATGAAGAATTGTGTGCAATACTGAGCTCCCGACCCCTAATCCCTAAGCGGCTTGGCTAAACCTGAATCCCCAATATCCCAGGCTACTGCAGTCGGGGTCTTATGCTGTGCTGTGCATCTGGGCTGCCGCGGTGCCTGGACTGTTCTAATAAGCGTTTATTTGCCAAAACGAGGCCGTTAGGGTTGTTGAAGGGTTTTAGGTTTAGATATTTCACTACAATGGGCCTGTCACAAGAAGACCTTAGCCCCATCCCCCCATTTCCCCCCCATCCCCCTAGGCTGAACGGTCCTTCCCCCATCCCCTCACCTCTCCTCCTCCATCCCTGCTATATCTTCCAAAAACAAACGCCGCGGCGGCTAGGGCTGTTTCTGCGAGTTGGTGCAAGGACCGTGCGGTTGTGAGTCGCACTTGACCTTGAGATTACGGGGTTGCACAGTTCCCCACATGTTCAACCGCCAGCCTGCTCTTGCACCTTCAAGAAGCAAAGCAGCTTTTTGAAACTCATCCGCGACGAACAAAATTTGTTTTTTTCTCGGCTTGCGCCCTCTCCTCGAAAAAAGAATCCGGACTTTTTTCAATAGCCCCTATGCATGCAAAGACTTGCAGGCCCCCACCATGAGAACATGGGCGCAATTCAGGGTCACATGAAGTTTATCGGGATTAGGGTTTCCAAAAACTGGGACCCTGATGGAACAAAGTGTTTCCAAAAAAGTGCCGCTTTCTGGGAGTCCCCAAGATTATGATTAGAGACTTGTTGGGCATGTAAGGGGATCGCAATCTGGAGGAGGGCTCGAAGACAGGATATGTAGGGGACTGCCAGGTGGAGTAGGGTCGCGCTTCTTACATATCTTGGCGGTTCTGGACAGATAGCCCATCATGTTTGACGATGTGCACAGGTACTTGCTGCCACGTCCCTAACGGTGCTTGAGACTCTTCCGTCTCCCTTTGTGATTGAGGGCCACACAATGAAATTCAGAGCCATGTGTCCGATCGGGCCGTGGATTCTTCTGGTATCTGGCCAGCAGGAGCACATGTTCTGTGGGTGTTTTCTTTGCTTTGTACGGAAGGCTTTCATTTTTGTGTTCCTGTCGCTTTATAATTAGCCCCTAAACCTCAACCACTTCTAACCCCTAAACCCTAAACCCTAAACCCAGCCCTGAGGCAAGTTTCTTAGCAACCTTGCTTGGTTTGTTTGCATCGCCATATTTCCCGAATTCGCGTGGCAAACGTGATGTCTGCTTCATGGACTTCGTCAGCATCCATCAGACAGATGCTGTGTCAAGCATGGTTTGTGGGAGCATTTAGTTTCGGCTACCGAGCTATTTCCTTAGTCAGAGTATGTCAGGAAACACAACCACTCCTGCAATAAGGACCCTATGCGAGTCATACCATTGTCGTAGGGCCCTCATTTTGGGAGTTGGGGCAATCAAACTCCCCTTTTTACCTGTCTGTAAAGCCTACATGGCCCCAATCTCCATTTCTTTTTAAATGTTCCTTTCCACTTGATTCTCCATTGCTGGGGTCAACAGCCAGCGGGTATCAACAAACCCTCCCCCCCATTTCTACTGCAGTGGCATAGGTTTCAGAAAGCTTTGGAAGTTGGGTCTGATAGGTCTGGATCCCTGTGCTATGGTGAAGTTTCTGACTGATTGGGGTTCAGGTTTGGGCCCTCTTAGCTGGGGTACCTGAATATTTTCCCCTACTAATTTTATAAGAACCTAATCTACCTAGCATTTTTCGCAGGGCTCTGAAGGCCAACCAAGTTAGTAGGTGATAATGAACCTCACCAAAGATTTCTTCAAGGGGTCATGAAGGACCCCACCTACTCTGCTTCCATTATTTTAACAGTTTCCACTCTTGCTCAATTGTTCCGCAATTTTCATAGCCAGCGAGCCCAAAGGCCACACGCGAACCCTAGAGCCCAGCCCATGGAAGAAGAGCCCCAAGCTACAAAAATCCTAAACCCCAATCCTACAAGCCATGACATCATGCCCCGGAGCGTGAAAACTCAATTGCCCTCTGTTGGCTCCCGGATGCATGCTAGGGAATGGTGGAAGGGATTAGCCTTATAGAGATCATATAAGGGATTGTAGGCGGACTACTAACCGTAGTGGGGATACATCCCTCCTTCCTTGCACTGAGCAGGCAGTTTAGTTCTTCAGCTTTATAGTTGAAATTTTGCCCAAGATAGAGGTTAAGTTCAGTTCACCCCGAGCTGCATTCGATCTGTGTGTGTGAACCCAAAACCCCAAATCCTAAAAGCTGAACGCTACACAGTAAGCTTCACTCCCTCAGCCCGAGCCTCAACACCATGATCAGTTCTGCAATGTGGGCCGAGTCTTCGTACTGAAGACTAGGAGGCCCCAACAACGAACCGATTTTCCCTAAACCCTTAACCCGAAACCGTAAGCCCATTTTGCTGTCAATCCCATCTGCGCCTCCTTCTGCTTCAGTGTCTTGACTGTTTTGCTTAAGCGTTTTGATGGTGACAAGTGTGCAGACAAGAAACTGGACAGGGGGTCTACAAACTAGGGTTTAGAGTTTGCAGTTTAGGGTTTAGGGGGTTTAGTGTTTAGGGTTGGGGAACCCCTGTTGGGTGTCTTATTATAATGAGGGGTAGAGTAACTGTTCGGGCTTGTCAGAGGGACCTCCGTTTTTGGAAACGGCGATAAGTGCTCGATCTTCTGAATTCCAAGCAAGGATCAACAACTGATGGAGCGGGGTATCTATGGTATTGGAGGATTCCTCCGAATTTCAAGCCCCTTTTTCGCAAATTGGGCGGTGCGCGCCTTGATGTTGAGTTGTTTTTGGGACGCGGTTTAGGGTTTAGTACTCTAGGGACCTCAGGTGTTCAGGGGTCCAGGGTTGGAGAGTAAAACCTTAAACGCAAAACCCCCAAACCCTTCAGGACTACGGCGAAGAATTAAAAAACCTAAAGTAGAGTGGAGCGGGATAATCGCAATAATATAAGAATAATAGTAGTATCAATCATATCAATAATCAGGTTCAGGGTTCCGGGTTTCCGGTTAACTAACACTCGTAATGGTAGTAGTACCAATAACTGTTCACAGCCAAAAGTCAAGGAACCTGTTTCGGGATCCCGTCAAGAAGGATTTTAAGTGCACTTGGGACCCATTCTTCTGGGAAAAGATCCAAATCCGAAACTTGAATCTCGCGGGGGGGGCACTGAATGGCTCTGTTTGGGGTCTAGGGGTTTAGGATGGTTTAGGGGCCTCTAGGGTTTAGGGTACAGCCTATACCCTATTATGCGCTAAACCACATACCCTAATCCAAAACCCTGGGCTCGAAACTGGGTCTTGTGCGGCCGCCACATGATGCCGCAGAAGCGTCAACCTCCCTTACCCCCCGGTAAGTAGATAGAATATCGAGTTCCCCAATATCCAGATAAGAGCCGCATGTACCCCAGGTTCTATCTAATTCAATCAAGGAGGAGTATGTAAATCCTGTGAACCCGAACCCTCAACCCTCAACCCTCAACCCTCAACCCTAAACCCTAACCCCTAAACCCGTAAACCCTAAATCCCTAAACCGCCCCGAATCGGAAATACCAAAGGAGGGCACCCTCCACCTGAGACTTGTGGGATCCTGGCCCTAGGGACTTATGGAAGTGTGACATTTTACGTTTATGGTTTTAGGGTTTAGAGTTTAGGGTTTAGGGTTTAGGATTGCCGGCAACATCTCCAGAGTCCCCACCGAAAAACAGGTTCAAGGGTTAGGGCTTAAGGTTTAAGGGTTTTAGGCTTTAGGGGTTGGGTTTAGGGCCTTTGGTTTTAAGGATTTTAGGGTCCAGGGTTTAGGGTCTGGGGTTTCTGGGCTTAGGGTTTAAGGTGTTAGGGTTTAGGGCTTGGGGGGGCGCATTCGGTAGTATAGGGGTTACTATGGGGGAGACTAGGAGTTTAGACTATAGCTCATTTTGGTCAACAATCCCTGACACAGGATGATGGGAGACATTGGATGACCCGCCATGTTTATGGAAAACCTAACCTCATGGGTTCAACTAGTACCCCCTCTATACTACCCCCCTAGGTTCCCCCCTTAATTAACCATTAGGCTTAACTATCCCTAAATAGCCTTAATTAAGGAGGGGAACCCCTAGGGGGGTAGTATAGAGGGGGTACTAGATGAACGCATGATAAGCTCAAAGCTGCCAGCGCTTCATACGAACCCCAAAGCCCGGGGTCCTGCTCTGGGGTCCGCGACTCCCGTCAGCCCTCTGAATGCCGTGAGGCCTTACGCCCTTCAAAGCCAAAACCCTACATTTTGAGATGGGGATTTGAAAAAACAAGTGGATCCTTTTGTGGGAGTCCCTGTGCCAAAGGACTATCTTATTTTGGGCTCCTGCTTGGGACGCTTATTCATGGAACGTTCCAGGTGCCATCCTAAACCTTAAACCCTTCAACCATAAACCCTCAACCTTAAATCCTAAACCCTAAACCTTAACACCCTAAACCCCAAACCTTAAACCCTAAACCTAAAACCCTAAACCCTAAACCACCCGAGGTGAGCTGCGAGTTCTCTGGTCGGAGCCATACTTCTCGAGACTTTGACTCACAGATTCAGGGCTCCCTGTAGAATGGTTGTGGGGTCATGTGGGGTCTAGGATTCAGGATTTACGGTTTAGGGCAAGTTGGGCTGGTACTTGAGACCCACTGCAAAAAAGGGCTTAGGGTTTAGGATTTTGGGTTTAGGGTTTTTGATTTAGGGTTTAGGGTTTAGGATTTGGGGTTTAGGGTTTAGGATTTGGGGCTCAGGGTTTAAGGTTTAGGATTTGGGGCTCAGGGTTTAGGATTTGGGGTTTAGGGTCGGCCTGGGCTTTAGGGTTTAGAGAGAGCATGGGGGCTCCGCATGACAAGGATAGCAGTGCTTGGAGCATTTAGGGGGTTGCTTGGAGTGAGGAAATACCAGCATCATGGGAAATTGAATGGAAAGTGGGACCAAATTAATGTAGGAGCCTGAAAATTTGCCGATATTAGCTCCTAACCAGCCTAGTCTACTGCAACACCCTTAGTCTCATCAGGTTCAGGGCTCTCAGAGTGGCTGAAAGTTTGGGCTCGGTTGGGGTTTAGGACCTAGAGTTGGTCTCAAAGCCTATGTCAGGCCAGGGGGCCGCTGTAATCCCTTCGCTCTGTTATCAACATGCCCCCAATTCCCATAATACCCAGTGCTAAATATCCACCTTACGGGAATCTTATAGCATACTGGGAACACCTGTTTTTAGGAGGGTGAGCGGGGAGTATGAATTAGGGGAACAATAGGGGCCCAGGGGTAACAGACAGTGGTGGCATCCCCTCCACTGATGGTTTTGACCCCTTGAGCCCTTGTAACTCCTCCCCCCTAGTATTAAAACCTCCCACCCCCCTAATAGTACATTTTCCCCCTATGGTATATTAGAGTATATGGGGAGTATTTAATATTAGGGGGGTGGGGGGGTTTTAATCTTAGGGGGAGGGGATTAGGATCCCTTTTCTTCAGACATCAGTGGGGAAGAGGTACTTCAACCATAGGGATTGTGGGGGCCCTTAGCTCAGATTTGGGTTTAGGCGAACACAGAACAGCGCAACCGCCTAGGCGCCCCAGCCGCACTCTGTCACTGAGGCCTTCCCCGAAAGCCCTGAACCCTAAGCTCTATAGGCCCCCTTTAGGTAGATAGAATTTGGGACATCTGGGGACCTTTATAATTTACCCAAAGAGCCATACTCTATCTACTTAACAGGGACTCTAAGCCCAAATTAAACCCTAAACCACGTTAAGCCAACCCACAAACTTGTCATGACAAGTTGCCATGATGGTGCTGCTATGTAGTGGCGTGTTTGGGGGGCATGGGGTTCCCTCATTTGTAAGGGGAGGGAATAGCCCCTAAACCCTAAACCCTAAACCCCAAACCCCCCAAATCCCGAACCCAACGCTCTTAGCCTTAGTGGGAGTTAGTAGGGATTAAAGGAATGCACTGTATAGGGGTTAAATATGGATCATATTCCCTTATCCTAACCCTAAAGCCTGAAGCCTAAACCTTATAAATATGTTTTTTCACATACTATTCCCTTCTTCACTACTAACCCATCCTAAACCTTAAACCTTAAAGCCTAAACCCCATTCTTTGCGTTTTCTAGGAGGCTGTGGTGTGTCTTCGAATTGGCCGCCTTCCGCACTGCGAGCCTTCGCTGTTGAAATACGGCCCGGAAGTGAAAAGCAGACTGCGGGAAGTAGGGTTTTCAGGGTTTAGGCTTTTAGGGTTTTAGGGCAAAAAAGGGTTTAGGGTTCAGGGTTTAGCAAGAAAGGGTTGGATGCTCTCATAAGGCTGCAGTAGGTTTTGAGGCTCAGCAAGTGAGCTGTAGTCTAAACTCTTCGTATCCCGCTTAATGAACACTCCCAACATAATCCCCCATATAACCCCCTCTAAGGAATTCAGACTATAGCTCAAGTGTAATACCATGCGCCAGACATTGCTCAGTTAGCTGCTGCTGCTGCTGCTGCTGCTGCTGCTGCTGCTAGTGCTGCTCGTTCTGTAGAAATTCTTGCTCCTTCTCTTGTGCCTAGTTGTTGTGGCTACTATGATGAGCATCACAAAAATGCGCATTGTCAATTATCCGTATTCGTGCGAAGTTCTGCTCTTATGAGAAAAGGAATCCGTCCGGCAAGATCTCCCTAGCCCCGATCTACGTGGAGACGATGGTGTGCTTGATGCTTGGCCCAGGTTGAATGTACTTCAGATTTTCCCATCTACGTCAAGCCTGTTCAACTTGGTTGGGGCTGTAGGCTCTTCTGAGCGTATGGCTCCCCAACCCAAACAGCATTAAACAGTCCCATTATGATGTAGTAGACTATATGAGGACTACGCAATATCAAGGGGGGGGTGGATGCTTAGAATCTTAGGGGGGATTGGGAGTACTGCCTCAGCTACCTAGCAGCTTGTGGTTGTTTTGTGAGCTAGGTAGGGGAAAGCCCAAGTTAGCACCATATGATATCTTACATTCTGTGATACTTACTGTTCTTGGTAGTTCAATTGTTTCGTGCTGAGCCTACCTAGTTGGCAAATGAGTATGAGTTTGCAGGCACAGATCAAAGAGCAATCGTGAGCGGACTTTGCAGATTGATGCAGAAATACTTTGGCCAGAAATGCACCTCCCCAATTCCTTCAACCCTAGACCGAGTGAGTTTGCTTGGACATGCAGTTCCCGGAGTGATGCAAACTGCAAACTTGGCCCGGTTCGCGCACATGGGGGGGGCTTTACTTAGCGCATTCCATGAAGCGCGCCAGGCCTTGAAATCTTATGAGATGACGTCAGGCATAGATTCGTACAGGCACCCGAAAAGCGAAGCTCAGAGCGGTGTTTATAGTCTTTTGGGCGCCGGTGTAGGGCTTAGGGAGATAAGGGTGGAAGGTGCATGTGAAGGCATTCCTTTTCGCGCGAGCGTTCCTTCGTGCGCCGATTTCGACGAGCCAGCAGTAAAAGTTGTGAAAAGCATTTGAAGACCTGTTACTACAGCCATACCATGCTATATCTATATTCTACGCAACTGCATTTAGGTTTCTGTGGAGCTTGTACAGTTTTGCACGACTTCGCAGTGGTAGCGGCGGACGCCCAGGATGATTCTGTGGGAATATTTCTTCACCGTACCTTGGCCACTGTTAGGGTTCAGGGTTTATGGTTTATGTACAGGAAAGGTTAATGCCCTCGCCTGTTTGTTAACACCTCCACCTTTCACGCGGAATGCTCGCCATTTTGATTTCACAGTTCCGTCCTAGGGAGTTTGGTATGAATCACGGGTGGGGCGTGGGTGAACAGGGTTTTCGGCGCCGGAGTTTGCTTGTTTGCCATCCCCTGCAGGACCTTCTGAGATTTCCAGCAGAGCTTGTTCGGGGTTGTCACGGCGCCACGGCCACACTTCGTGTTCTCGATAGTTGAAAAACTCGCAAAACTTCTGAAAAGACCTCCTTTCAAACCTTCGATAAACCTTCAGCACAGGACCCAGACGACCAAAGGACCACAGCACCACAAGGGGGGGTACCTTCATAAGCTCTCACTAAAGATCTACAAAACCTTCATAAACCCTCTACGAACCCCCCAGAAAACTTTCCACCCTCCAGAAAACTTTCCAACCTTTCGCAATCCGTGTAAAACAGCTAAAACCTTCTGTAAACCTTCTAAAATTCCAAAAACAAACTCTATAAACTCTCTAGAAACAACCTTTCTCTATGAGATCTGTATAAAACTTTATCAAGCCTTCAGAAACCATCTAGAAAGCCCTTCAAAAATCTTATGAGACCTCTAAACATTTGCTATTGACTTAATGAACTGTCTGCAAACCTTTAAATCTTATAGAACTCCTCCAGAAACACTATAAGCTTCTCTAAATTCAATCTAAACCTCTCAATTTAACCACCAAACCCAGACCACAGGACCACGGGGGGGGGGGGTTATGTTAATCCGATTATATATTCTATCATGGACATTATGAACCATTAGTGGGGAGGGGGGGGTCCGTGAATGCTGACGCATATGTTGGGGTCCCCTACATTGGGAAACTTCCAACTTTTGGCCAAAAAGGGCCCTAAACCCTAAACCCTAAACCCTCAGCCTTGCGCTCTCCAGGGTTCAGAGCAAGAGCAGCAGCAGTAGCCCAGGTGATCTATAGTCTAAACTCCTTAAGGGGGTTATATAGGGGATTCTATAGGGGACTATTATAGGGGTTATTAAGGGGGATACTAGGAGTTTAGACAATGGCTCAGGTGATCTACTGGTGCACAAGGACATCGCAGGTCGACGAGATCTACAACTACTTGGCGCATCCGGGTTCAAGGATAGGGGCTGTTAGACCTCATGAACGTTGTAATAAGGGCTCTGCTCTCAATCCTAAATCTAGCGCGGTCTTTAGGAATGTAGGTATTTACTCCGTAAAGTTTTTGAGATGCAGGGTTTTGCGCAGGATCTTGTTGTTTGTGTTTCCAAGCTTGGTTTTCATTCAGCAGAGAGCTTTACGCGTCTCAGGCGTGGTTCGCTCTACTTTCTCCTGTTCCAGAGATTTAACTTAAGATTTGGGTGCAAGTTTTGACCTCAAATCCTACACCTTGGCGGTTAACATGACTGAGTCATCGCATGGCATCGCAAGCAAGGCGCATGGGAGATTGACAGGCAGCATTGTATTTTAAACTTGACTGCAGCTCCACTGTACAATATTGTTGGCGGGCAAACCTTGCACCTCCATAATAAAGAGGCCTAAATGGGGGTTTCCGAAAATTGGGGGTACTTTTTTTGGGGGTCCCCATAACAAGGACTGTAGTATTTTGGGGTCTTTATTGGGGCCCACCTATTTAGGGAAACTACCAAATAAATACAAATATTATGGTTCCATATTCCTTGTATCATTGTGGTACCTCAAATGGACCTCAAAATGATATTGGTAATTATCTCGGCCGCTGCAGTACATTCCTAAACCCCAGTAATCTGGCGATATGGTGTACTTGGGGTCATGTATGCTTCTCGTCCACCATCAGTAGTGCCTTCCCCGCCACATTGAGCACCCTCCATCTACCAAGGTCAAATAAATCTCCCTCTATGCTCTTATAGGGAAACTTAATGTTAGGAGCTGGTGGGGGAGAGTTTACTAATCTCTGAAAGCTGATTCATGTCTGCGGGTTTGGCTTTTTGCGCGTAGCATGGCTGAGGTTCCTTCTGGCCTCACTCCCCTGCTATTTCGCGATGCACATGATGCCGGCCTCAGACAGCACAAGGTTTTACTCTTTGAGTGATTTTGCAGCTGCATTCTAAGCTTGCAAATCCTAGAGGTCCATTTTTTTTCTAAGTCTTTAGCCCTAAGCCGAGCAGAGCATGTTGGCAGAATTTGGCTAAACCCTACAAATCCTGAAGCCTGAAACACTAAACCCTATAACCCTAAATCCTAAACAGTAGCTTCCATTTCCTTTTCCATGATCCCTATATAACCCCAAAATATCCCCCATTATAACCCTAATATATACCCCATTGTAGTAGTTTCCATTTTATTTTCCATTCTCCCTATATAACCCTATATAATTGATTCTGAGCTGGCTCCCTCGTCTTCGCAAATAGCTCACAATAGTACACAAGCAGCCATGAAGGAACCCCAAAAAACACGCAGGAGGCGCTTTCCCAGGGTTCCCCGGGTTTCGTTCAATTAAGGGATCCTTGCAGGAGTAAGAGGTACACCCCCCCTGTGGCTTAAAGGAGCCAATGAGGACAAGATGAGGCTTAGTAAGGCTTAATTGAATATTTGGGGAGGGGTACTCTTTGGGGGGATAATTAAGTATTGTGAGCCCTAAATTGGGTTTCTGAAATTGGCTCCCTCATTGAACCTCCACCCTTTGAATATGACATCTCTATATTGGGAAAGTTCCCTATCAGGGGATTCATCCCCTTAAAGTAAATATGGTAGTTTCCCTAAACAAGGAGACCATAATATGGACCCCCAAATACGATAATCTTTATTACAAGGGACTCCTAATTTTGGGAAACCCCAATAATGGGGAGGGCATTAGACCCCAAGCCTGCCAGCCATTAGTCCCTTAAGCCTCGACGCCCCAACCTAAACGCCTGAAGCCTGCTGCTGCTGGACCCCATGCAGCTGCATCCGTGCTCCCTGCGCCTCACATATTTCAATCTAGGGGCATGGCTGGGACAGGGGAGTATTCTGCTTCATTTCTATGAGGACTCCATGGCAGGCTCCCAAGCTTAGGCGGCACACATCCAGCCCTAGACCTAAAACTACCCTTTGCCTTTCTTTCTGCTTCGGCCATGCTGGCGTTGGAAGCCCTGAAGCGTAAACCCCTGAACCCTAAAAGGCCCTAGAACCCGTAGTAAAGCCCTAAACCCTACATCCCAAGAATCCTGAAGCCTGAAACACTAAACGCTAGTTTTCATTTTCTTTTCCATTATCCCTATACAACCCGATTACCCTATATAATTCCTATATAATCCCTAAATATGTTGGAGTCAAGGATGCGCCGGACCTACATGGCGAAGCACAAGCTATTCCTCGACCTGGCACCATGGCTGGGCAATTCGTAGGAAGGGTTCACGTTTTGGGTTTAGACTTTAGGGTTTTGGGTAAAGGGTTTTGGGGTTCAGGGTTTAGGCCTGACCTCACCCCAAAATGAGTCGTATTTCAAGCGGGGTACGGGAGTCCTTAGTAGAGGGTAAGATTACCTTTCCCCTTTGGCTACAGCGTTTTCCAAGGTGTAACCTTACTTGGTTCAATCAGCAACAAGACACACACCAAATCGTGGGTGTTTGTCAAATTACTCCAACCCTAAAGGTGCTAGAGTCAAGAATTTCTTTTACTATTACTATTACGGTTACTGCTATTGCTATTGCTATTATTGTAGTTACCAGTACTATTGCAGCTATTTTATTGCGTATTTCGTCAGTCCTAGGCTCTGTTTTTTGGGGACATGGATTGGGGCGAAAAGGGCTTCAAGCTCTAGATGCGGGTGTTGTGCCGTGCTCTCTGAAATTTTCTTCAGTGACAAGGGCCTGTGCCCGTCTAAAAACAGCACGGCGATTGTGGCGGGGCTTGCAACTGGCGGGAGCTCGGGCTCAACAAAAGGGGGGCCCACGGCAGAGAGGCGGCGCCTTTTTCGGGACAGACAGTAGGATTTGTGAAAGGCTGCCAGCGTCTTGGCGAGCGCGGTGGCGACCTGCGCATAGATCCCCCCCAAGCCCCTCTCCAAGAACAGAAAAAACTCTGCGGGTGACCAGCCCCGTGTGTCCTGCCCACTTTTGGCAAGCTCCATTTGATGCAGCATTCCCCTAGAAGGTGCTTGAATACTGTACTGACATGCCTGCCCCACAAGGGTATGCTTCGAATATTTAATTTCGTGGAAGATCCCCGAGATATGTACATTGTAAGGTGGCTTTAGACAGCCTTCATTAGTTCGCGTGAAGAGGACCGCAAGTTTTTCCACAAGTGGCCTCTTCCTGGCTTTAATTGAAGATGCTGATGCCAAGGAGCAGTTTGACCTCAGCAAAGTGCAGTGCAGCAACGAGTTTGACCAAGACTTCATCCATTCTGCCATCGCCGCACGGCTGAAACAGTGTGCCTCGGGTGGTTTCGCATGTCCTCATTTCTATGAGATGCGTTATATCCCAATCCAGTGCGAGTCCGTGGGCAGCTGCTTCTGTCCGCCTCAGCCACACTCCCGTCAACATAATGCTCAGCTGTAAGCCAGCGTAAAAGTAGCAACAGTCCTGCACAACAAGTATTTCCAGGCAAGATACACCGGAACTGCTCCCCACCTAATGCTTAGAGAGCCCTGTTGTTGCTGAGTGGAGGCCCCTGACATATGGGCTTTCTACAGCGTCTAGACAGTGGGGTGCAAATTGCGGGTCCACTAACTCAGCAGCGCGCATGTGAACAGCGTGCATTCCTTTGAGAGCCAAAATAGGACAGAACCCTGAAGTAAGAAGGACACTCAGAATGGAATTAGAAGTGATTCCAGTGGATTGTCTCCATCACGAACAGTACATCCCTAATATCCCCAACCCGCCCGCACGGACCCTTGCTCCTATGTCCTCCTGGAAGCCTTAGACCCGAAACCCAGTAAACCCCACAGACCCTACAAGCCCTGTAAACGGTAAACCGAATTCCTAATCCCTAGCGTCACATACTTAGAGGCTCAGGGTAAGTATAACCCAACTGTCACTGTACTTATAACCAACCTATAAGCCCTTAAGTCCCCTAATATGTTTGTAATGGGTTAGAAGCACAGTGATGATACGGGTCCCCCGTGGCCCTCAACCCTTAAGCGCCTAAACCTTAAACCCTTAGCCCTTAAACCCTAAAAACCCTAGACCCTAAACTTTAAACCTTAAACCATGTCATACAGGTCAAGTGGTACGGCGGTAAAGAGGCCTTCACGGACTTTGTGCGTGGCCCGCTACGGGAGGAGATCTTTGGAATCAGACATAGGGTTTAGGGTTCAGGGTTTAGGGTTTAGGGTTTAGGGTGTAGGGTATAGGGTTTAGGGTGTAGGGTTTAGGGGCTAAGGGTTTAGGGTTTAGGGGCTAAGGGTTTAGGGTTCAGGGTTTAGGGTTCAGGGTTTAGGGTTTAGGGTTTAGGGTACAGATGCATACCTGGGTGCTTGTCAAGATTATGGTCCCCTTTTGGGATCCCTATTATAATACGGCACCTAATATTTAGGGTACCCAAACAGGGATCATAACGTTGACAACCACCCACATAGACGCATGTATGTATGTTGGGTCCTGTTCGAGGGATTGAATAGGGCTGTCGAGGGTCATATGCAAGGTTTAGGTTTCCAAGCTCTATGTCGGGCCCCTCATTGGTGGAAACTACCAGATACGTAGAAGTTTACGTGCGTATGCTCATATATATTTTCATCATTTATGTATCTACGCAGAGAGACAATTAGTTTGCTCTCCAAACAGTTTGCTCTCCAAATCGATCTATATCCTCAATCACGTTTTGTGTAAACATAGATGTGACCTGCGTGTATGTGTTTGTACGTACATCTCTTGTCCGAAGTCAAAGCCAGCAGCTGTTGTCCGGAAGGGACCCCACATCATTGAAACAGCAGGGACAAGCAGAAATCAAACCCTGAACCCTAGACCTTAGATAACAAACCGCAGCCGAGCCCTTCACCAAACTTAAGCGCTGAACTCGAAACCCTAAATTCAAAGCCCTTAACCACAATCTCCATCCTAGGGGCTTTGAGCCGAGCCGCCAAACCCCTCCGAAACCTTTAACTGTCATGTAGACGCTAAGCAGTCTGTCAAAATTATTCCTCTACAGTTCTAATATGTAGCTCTAGTACCTTCAGTCCCCCGAACATGAATGGGCGAAATGAAGTTCAAAAAACATGAATGAGTGCTAAGATACCCAAGCCCCTGATGCGTATTCCCTAGGTATCTCTTTACATCACAGGCCTCTGCATCAAATCCATGCGTCAAATCCATGATGTAGAAGCCTTTATGCAACTGATTCTTGGTCCTACGTTTCTTGTATGCATATGAAATAGGGTGCCTCAAGAACAGGGGGGGTATCCCAGTCTGATGAAATTCCCGAGGAAGCTACAAAACCAGTTGACGAGTCTTCTTTCTCAGGTGGTAATAGATCTCAAATTGATATTGTAATTATCCAGGCCCTTCATTACTCACCAAGTTACTTAACCCCCAACACCGCCAATGACGAATTGTATGTGACCATTCGTTTTATACCCCTTTCAATTGCAGCGTCGTGTGGTGCCACCTCAAACCCCCAACCTCAAAGGCACAAATCAAGAACTGGACCAAGTTTTGAAACCGCGAACAGAAAAACACTGATCTGAAACCTAGGTTTCAAGTCCTAACCCTAAAACCTAAACCTTAAGCCCTGCAGTCTAACAGCCTACCTGACAAGTCATAATCACCACGCCCGAAACCCTGAAGCTTTAAATCCCAAGGTTTAGGGTTTAGGGCTTAGGGTTTACCCTGAAACTGGAAGCTCTAAACCCAATTAAAAAATCCTATATATCAGCACAAGCCCCTTAAAGGGGCCATCGTGTAAGCCCAAGCTCTAAGCCCTTTGGATTCAGGGTCCCTGAACCCTAGGCTCCTAGAGTTTAGCTTGAATACTGCCGCCCCTCAGTAACAGTTGGATAATGTTTATATTATGGTTATGTATAGCCCTTAATAGACCCCTAATGTAGACTGTTACTGGGTGGGGGCAGTACCCAACCTAAATCCTAAGCCCTAAACCCTAAAACCCTAAACCCTACACCCTGAACCCTAAACCCTAAACCCTTTAGGGTTTGGGGTTTAAGCCCCTGGGAGGAGCTTTTGGGTGCTCTGTCATCAAGCCCTTTGGTAGCCTACCCGGGGCTCCTCGGACCATTGTAGAAGCTGGAAAAATTGTCCTTTGGGTTTAGGGTTTAGGGTTTAGGGATGAGGGTGCAGGGTTTAGAGTTTAGGGTTTGGTTCTTGATTTGGGCTAAGGGATGAGGGAGACGGGAATGGAAAAGAAAAGGAAATTACGTGGAAACTGGTGTTGTAGAGTTTATATAGACTATGGGGCTTCCATAGATTGACATTGGTAACTGGGAGTTTCGCGCAACATGAGGCCATTAGGGCCCTAGAGGTATGGACGTGACACAGGGTGAGGGATCATGTAGGATCCCTATCAAAGTTTAGTAAGATCCCGATTGAAAATTGGCAAGGGCTTAGCTTTGAGAATCTCCCAATTACCAACATGATCCCCTTACAGCACTTTAAGTACGGTAATATCTACGCCAGGAACTGATTTCAATCAATCAGAAAGAAGCCACCACTATTCGCCCGAATATATACTGGTACCGCTGGTATGTTGGTGGGGTTTATTGCAAGGGGGGTTAAGGGTTTAAACCCTTAGCCCGAAACCCTACAGGGGTGAGGGGATTTCGGTCTCTGCATGATGGTTTAGAGCTTTGGCCTCAGGAGTTTTGATTTAGTTTTTTGTATTTGGGATGTCCGTTTCAGTGTATACGATTTTAGGCTTAGTTTCCAGGGTTGTGACGTTTCATTTTTTGGCCTATGCATCGTT
The DNA here is from genome assembly GCA_905231905.1 of Symbiodinium pilosum. Lineage (NCBI taxonomy): Eukaryota > Dinophyceae > Suessiales > Symbiodiniaceae > Symbiodinium > Symbiodinium pilosum. The sequence continues at coordinate 10,650 of CAJNIZ010002227.1, read as the reverse complement.
GCTCTAGGTTTCTACTGTCTTGAGCGTTCTTGCAGTTGTTTGGAAGAGCCACGGGTGCTTTCCTGAGCTTGTCTCAGGATGGTAATCTCTTTTCCTTATATAGTAATATAGTATTAAGGCACCCCCGCATCCCCTGTTATTGACACTCCTCCCAAAATTACATTGACCACGATTAGTAGGGACGCTGAATATTGTAGAGAGCTGATGAAACTAGGGAAAGTGGTTCTGAGGATTCAGATTTTTCTCTTTGTTGGGGACCGAATTGAACCTCAAACTTTATAAATCAAGACCACAGGTACATTGGGCTCTGCCAGGAGGGCCATAACACAGGTATCTGTGAAGGTTGCGCAGGGGAGTGTGACCCAGAGGCCAGATAGGTTACTTGCAGTCGTTTAGGGTTTAGGGCGCATTTGAGGTGGGAGTTTGGGGCTTGGTGTCACAGTCAGTGCGGCACGCCTTTGACTGGGTGTCGGTAGATCGTCTTTCTCGCCTTTGGTGGCGTCAAAGCGGTTGATTTGAAGCGCAGATTTTAACACGTTCCTGGGTCATTATTGAACTCAATTCTCAATCTTAATGTTGTTCGAACTGACGGAGTGGTAATGTCAATCGCGGCCCAGAATGGAACTGTCTAGGGCCCAGGCTTCGAAGCCTGGCCCGGAGGGGTTGGCTCCAGGTTTTAGGCCGGGCCGGCTCCTCCCAGGGCCTCTTCAGCCTCTTGCCCCTGACGAGCCCGCGACAGCCTCCCTTTCTAGCCTTCCCAAAAATTCGTCCCACGGCCTGCAGGCCCGCCAGTACAGGAGGTTTTTCAGGAACCCTGCTTTCCACAAAGAACCTTCAATAGGAAAATCCGAACAAGACTAGCGGCCTCGAGCCGAAATTGATACAGATTGGAGGCGTTATCCCAAGAAAACTCGAGGCCTCGAGCCAGACCCAGACCCAAACCTTGCACCCGTCTGGTCTGGACAGGCCCCATTGGTTCAAGGCTTGAAGGCCTCCAGGCAAGGCGCAATCTCAAAAAGCACACGGAGCCTCGAGCAGGACCCAGCAACTTGGCGCCCGCCTGGTGTAAACAGGCGCAAAAAACAAACAAGAAAACAGGAGCACGATCAGAGTGCAAGAGAACCCTAAACGTCGAGGCGAGTGTGGAGCGCCAGCGGGGGCGGGTTCATACAATTCGGGGCGCGCACCTCGGTGCTTTCAGCAGCAGCGCGCCCCCTCCATGAGAAACCCTAAACCCGTAAACATGCTTCAGCCGTTGCGCTACCAGGCCTGTACCGTGGGATGTAGCCAAGGTTTAGGGTTTTCAGGGTTCATAGGGCTTAGGGTTGAGGATTTAGGGTAAGATGCGACATAATATGTATGTACCTCACTTGGTGTCCCGATAATGGTAGCTTAGTCAGCCGCCACCCTAAACCCAAAACTCTACTCCCCTAGCAGCAACCCAGTCCTCTCATACGCCTTGGCCCGTAGGCCAAGCACCTCATTGGGCAGCCTTTCCGGTGACCTACCCAAGTTCCTTCTGGCCCTAAATCCTGAACATCTGCATTCTAGTCTAAACTCCGAGTATCCCCCCTAATAGCTGAATACCGCTTTACTACTCCCCTACACAATCCCCCTTTAAGGAGTTTGGACGATAGCTCATCTGAAGGCTTCTCCTGTCTCCGACCGTGGCGTCCAGTTTGCCACTCGCTTGCCCTAAGTCGAGCTGAGCGCGGTTGATGGCTTGGGAAGCTTGAAAGTGGTAGGAGCAATAGTCTACTAGCCCGGGCCCTTGTTGAATGTGTAGTGTTTTAGAGTCATGCATTCTGTTGAGAGCTATAAGCAATATATATATATATACATAGAGTTTTAGTACCTGAAGAGTATCCCCAGAGGGAGTCAGCAGCAAGCTAGCATGCATGGTCGTAGTTGGAGGAGTGGGGCAAGGGGAGGAGGACAAGGTGCAGGCTTTTGGGGGTCCTTAAAGGGTCGGTCGCAGTAACTACATGTGAAGTTTTGGGTTCAAGGTCTTTTCCGAATTTTGGGGCTCTTAAAGAGTAGGTAACAGGAGCAAGCCGGATAAACGCAGGGCCCTCGTTTTTGGGAGTTGTTAGCTTTGTAAAGTTGATCACGACCATCCTTGAGCTTCTCTCGACGCTAACTTTTGCTTCGGCCCTTCGGACAATCAGGACACAGACACGGGACCAGATTGCGTTGGTGTCAAGGTGTTCTGTTTCTCACGGCCATCCGTCGTTCTGTTTGGCATTGAAGGTTCGAAGACATGAAGCACAATTATAAATCCCCAACCCTAGACACTGACTATAGCCCTGAACCCTGAAACCTAACCGCAGTGGCACTTGTAGTATCATGAGGTCAGTAGCGCATCGTGAAAGCGTGGGACATGGTGCTGAGGATCTCTTTGCCCAGTCTACCAAAGCATAGCCCTCAACGATCAGTCTTTGACGAAGATTTGCCAGATCTAATTGGCATGCAGTTTTTTGAATCCAAGTCCAAAATAGACCTGCATTGTGGCTTTCTCTCAAAAACCCTGAGCCCTTAGCCCCAGACTCCAAGCCCCCAACTCTGAAACCCCTAACGCTAAACCCTTAAACCTTATTTACCCAAACCTTAAACTTGAAGCCCCAAACCCTAAACCCTAAAAGCCTAAAACCCTACAACTAAGAACGTACCTTTCTGGCTTTTATTTGGCTGGGGCGCCTCCCTGCTGCCTTGCCTCCTACCTGACCCTCGCTTCGCATGTTGGGCTTAGGGTCTAGGGTTAGGGGTTTAGGGTTTAGGGTTTAGAGTTAGGGGTTTAGCGTGATTATCCCCAGAATGGCGATGCACATGAGCTGGGGGGGTGAGGGGGGGTGTTTCCTTATCCTTGGCTTATCACGTTTCAAAGGTTAAGCTCTGAATAAGCACAGGATAAGCAGAGAGTTTGGGTTTCGTGGACAAGCGTAGGATAACCAACCATAGGATAAGCGTGGGAGCCGGGAAGCGTTGCAGAAAGGTTATCTTTGGTGCGACGAGTGGCCAGTGCACAATCCGGTCAGAAGTAAGGCAACCGCAAACATGGGAACATTATACTCCGCCCTTAAGTAGATAGAATATGGGGTATATGGGGATCTTATTGTAGTATACCCGAAGCCATATTGTATCTACTTAAGGAGTACTATCACAGACTTGGGCCTCAACCCCACGTCGCCCCACCACCCCAGCCACCCCTCCCCCTAAAACAACTGCACATTTTTCTGGGTAGTTTGTGGACCCCCCCCACCCCTATTTCTCTCCGTGCAATTAGGATCCTCACTCATCCTGGGCTTATCCTAGGTTTCTCCTTGGGACCACCCAATTTCTCTCCAGGGCTTATCCTGGGCTTTTTCCCCAATTTCTCTCCGTACACTCAGGATTCTCCCTTATCCTGGTCTTATCTAGGCTTGTCCTGGCCTTATCCTCGACTTTGTCTTGGGACCCCCACCAATTTCTCTCCACACACTTAGATTCTCCCTCATCCTGGGCTTGTACTAGCTTACCCTGGGCTTATACTAGGCTTTTTTCTTGGGACCCTCCAATTTCTCTCCGTACACTTAGGATTCTCATTTATCCTTGGCTTATCCTGGGCTTGTCAAAGGGCACCCTGATGGCTCAAACCCGCCCTTTGCTCCCTTGAGTTCAGCAGTTCTTTGCCTTTTCAAATGCTGCGTGAGCGCAGCGCAGGAACAAATCACTACCGCAAGCACAGATCAAATGGGAAACAGTTTTTGTGAATCAGCAAACCCTAAACCCCCAAACCCTAAACCCGACAGCCTAAACCCTTAGCAATGAATAAGCCATGGATAGCCAATAGTTGCTGCCCGAAGCTTATCAGGGTCTTTGGATAAGCCATGGATAGGCGAATAGTTGTTATCCAAATATTGCCCTTAGCTTGTCCTATGCTTATGCATACGCTCAGGATAAGCATTTAGTAAAGGCTTGTCCTAGGCTTATCCTAGGCTTCTCCTAGTCTTTACCAATGCTTATTCATGCAAGGCTTGTCCACAACTTTTGTTGTACGCAAAGACCCCTCCCCACCCCCGACCTCATGAAATTAAAGCTGGGATTATGAAGTGGTTATAGAGAGTAGTGTTTCCCAAGATCGGATACCTACATAGGGATTCCAAAGAGAAGTCCGGCGAATACTTTGCATCACGGGCCTCGGCATCTGAGTACATGTTTTGCGACGTTGACTCTGATTGTTGTCCGGCATAAGGTAAGGTAAGGGCTTCTAAATAGAATTTGTTTTTGGAGTATAGTGTGCCGTAGTTACAAGGAATAAGAGAATACTACCAACAATTTGGGAGTTTTCAGACTATGGCTCACATTAGCCTGTTAAATTCCGCTAAGGGCCTCCTGTCTTGCCGTTTAACTGCAGAAGTTCACTTTAGATAAAATGGTGTGGTCACACTGCGGAAACGGGGCTCTGTGTTGGAGAGTTAGAACCAACAGAAGCACGGGGACACAACAATTCCCAGCGGGGAGCGGGAGGGCCGTTTTCCCCAAAGACCCGGGGCAGTGCCCATCACTGGGCTCTTTGTTGCCCTAAACCCTATAAACCCTAAACCCCTAAACCTTAAACCCGGAATCCTAAACACAAAACCCGAAATCCTAAACCCCCAACCCTAAACCCTAAACCTTTAAACCCTAAACCCTAAAAAGGTTTAGGGTTTAGGGTTTAAGGTTTAGGGTTTAGGGTTTAAGGTTTAGGGTTTAGGGTCTTTGGGGTTAATCATTGGTTTTGACAGGCATTCTGGGCTCTCAAAGCCCAACAAGAGGTCTGAATTTTCAAATGTGGTGGTTGATCAAAATTTCTGTGTCCAACACCCTAAACCCTAAACCCTAAACTAGAACATCCTTCAGACCTACAGGATCCCCAAATGAGCTGTAGTCTAAACTTCTTAAAGGGGATTATATACGGAATTATATAGGGGACTACCAAAGGGGTCATTTAGGGGGATACCAGGAGTTTAGACTATGGCTCAAATAACTTCAAAATTATCTCGCCAAGGCACCTTCAGATCCCGAACTCTTAAACCCTCGATAGTTGTTTGAATTTTCTTTTCCATTCCACAAATTTGGGCCGAAGGACTGCTAGGTCACCCCCTAAATAGCCTGACATCCTGGGCTTCGTCTCTTACTGGGGTTTAATAGGGAACAAAGGGATATAATCCCTTATGTAAGTCCTATATACTACAGTTTATTCTTCCCTCCTAAGCACAAGTGAGTCCTTCGCCGCCCAAGGATGGGGTCCTTCCTGGGCTTCGATATCCTGTGGATCTTTAACAGCCTCTCCTGGCTGCTAGGAGCTATGCTATGGGAATTTCAGGCTTGGGGGGCAGGTCGGGGTTTCAGTGTGTACGGGTCTCGCTGTCTTTGCCGGTACTCTTCGATTCTGTAGCAGAACTTTTTGAGATACCTCCACTGGCGCATGACCTTTCTTTTGTCATGGAGTCCCAACGATGGTCCTGTTTAACGTGATCTCGGGTGTCAAAAGTGGCATCATACCCCTAAACCTCACGTCCTAAACCCAGAACAGAGCAGTATTAAGGGTTTAGGCTTTAGGGTTTAGGATTTCGGGTTTAAAGTTCATGATTTAGGGTTTAGGGAGTAGGGTTTAGGTTCAGCAGAAGAGGTTTAGGGGCGCGGTGCGCATGATCCTAAGCCCTAAACCCTATGGTGGGCTCTCCCGGAGCTTGGCCCAGATGTTAGGGCCAGGGCCATTTTCTTATGCCAACAGGATGGTGTTTCAAGTCTGGTGTCAAAATCGTTGTATCCCAAAGCCAGTATGGAGGAGTGGATCCCTATAGTATAGCCCCTACGTAAGATCCTGTAGTATAGCAGTCCTAGACAAAGTTCCCTAGCTTAGTCGTGCAGAGACAGATGCTGTGACAACAGAGTTTAGGGTTCAAGGTTTAAGGTCTAGGATGTAAGGGTTTTTCGTCGAGGAAGTGTATGCGCTGTGAGGTCTGCGTAGACTTCATGGCAACTTTAACAGGCTCAGGGTAGCCCTGCTGATGCTTTCTGGTTGTAAGTTGGGAATGAAGGACTGGAAAATAGCTTCTGCAGGCCTTCTACCCGCCAATCTCTGCTAAGAAACGGTAAGACTTGGGTACTGCCCCCACCCAGTAACAGTCTATATTAGGGGTCCGATTAAGGGCTATATATAACCATATTAGAATTATCATCCAGCTGTTACTGAGGGGGGGCAGTACCCAAGGTAAGACTGGACAGGAAATCACAAACAGTAGTTTCCATTTGCTTTCCCATGTTCGACTATCATCTATAACAAGCCCTATATGGTCCCAACCTTGAACTAACCCTAAACCCTGAGCCCTAAACCCTAAACCTTCCGGTTTAGGGTTTAGCGTTTAGGGTTTAAGGGTTCAGGGTTTATGGTTTAGGGTTTAGGTCTTTGAGGTTGAAGCTTTGTTGTTCAAGCTTGAGCCTCTATAGTTGCCCATCCCTAAACTAGTACGTTGTGCGCCTTTTTTGGTATCCATATGCTCTCGTATCAGCCCCATAGACCTGATCCAGTTCAAGAGGCTGCTTTCTTTCAAGCCCAAAGAAACCTATACAAATCTGAGCTTCGATTTCAGAATCCTTTCATTTCACATGTAATTCTCCATTTCCTGAGTAGTTGGGCCCCTAAACCCTAAACCCACTTGACTGACCCCAAATTCTAAACCCAACAGCAACCGGGAATCCGGATTCCTGGAGCCAGTTCACCCAAGCCTGGAAACTTGGTAGGCAAAAGCCCAGGTTCTACTTACTGGTGGCTTGTTAGTCGGGCATAAGGGAATATAATGCCTACATAATATGCTCCCTTTTCCTTTACCAGCCCCCAGTAAGTTAAACCCTACACCCTAAACCCAAATCCTAAATCCCAAATCCTACACCCTATATCCTAAACCCTAGACCCCCTAAGCCCGTAACGGGGAGCTCTGAGGTTCCTGTACCTTTGCGACCGCTTCGCGGAGCCGCGTTGGCCGCTGGGGTAGATTTGAACATAGTTTTGGTACTTTCCCAAAATAGGGGTACTTTTTTTATTATGTCGGGATATACTACATGGGATTGTATAGGTATTATATGTGGAAGGGGGACCCCAATATAGGACCCCAGTATACTATAGTGTATATTATGGGGACTGTTAAGAAGGTACCCCAAATTTTGGGGTACCCCCTTTTGTTGAGTTATATATATATATAAATGTGAGCGATCGTCTAAACTCCTTGAAGGGGACTGAATAGGGTTTAGGGTTTAGGGTCTAGATTCCTGAACGGGGGTTATATAGTAGGGGATTATAAAGGGGAGTCGTATAGCGCTTAGTAAGGGGGATGCTAGGAGTTCAGACCGTGGCTCATGTAGAGTTTGGGGTCTAGGTGTTAGCATTTTCAAGCACAGTTCCGGGAGCATTTCTGAAAATTCAATTGCAATGTACTGGATAGTAGTTTCCATTTCCTTCTCCAATATCCCTATATTACCCCAAATATATACCCTACAATCCCTATATAAACCCTACATAAAAGGGATCCTTGGTTAGGCGACCTTCATAGCGGGGCTCGGACATGTGAGAAACGTCCATTCAGGCTCGGGAAATCCGACCAAGTTTGGAAGTATCCACCGTCTAAACCCTAGGGCTTAGGTTTAGGATTTAGGATTTAGGGTTTCGGGTTTAGGGTAGATGCAGTGGAGTACGGCATAGCATCTTTTCTATTGCTGGTGGTGGACCCGCAAGTCTGTCATCACGGACTCCCCTAGCTGTTGCTTGCACTAGAACAGCTTAAACAACCTTAGATGCTAACAGGAACCAGTTCACCTGGAGAGTCTTCTCACATCTGCCTAGACCTGAAGTCCTTAAACCCTTAGGGCTTACGGTTATTTAGACAGCCCTGAACCCTAAATCCTAAACCTTTGGATAAGGTCAGGAATCCTCCTCAACCATGTGCAGACCCTACTGCCACCAGACTGCAGCAAAAGACAACGCGGTTCAGGGTTCAGGGTTTGGGATGTATAGGGTTTAGGGCGAGAGAGGGGTGAAGGTTTGGGATTGATAGGGCCCAGGGTTTAGGGGCAAGTGATAATGGGAAACCTAGTAAAGTTCGCGTATGTTAATGACAAGTTGGGTGCACCCAACTTCTCTGTTTATTTCTGTGGTCCTAGGCATACCATTTGGGAAGTAGAGATCCCAAGAAATCTAGACCTGCAGGCTACATGAGTAGCATTCTTAACCATACTTTAGTCCCCAATAGAGAGTACGACTAAGATTAGACAATCGGTTTGGGTATAGTGTCTTATATGAAGAGGAAAAGCATACGTATGTTAACCACTAAGCACACTCAGGGATCAAGATTTCGGAGTGCTCATGAGTCGTTCTCGTAAAGCCCTGCAGATTTAAGATCCCTGGGGTTAGGGTTTGGGGTTTATGGTTTTAAGGCAAAGAGAGTTCAGGTAGAGTCGGGCAAGCAAAGTGCTGGCAAATTGCGGCAGCTACCTGTAACACACCCCAGCCCGTAAAATGCGAGATTTTCACGCTTTTGGGAATTCGTCTCCGCAGCTAGAACGCTCAGTAACCCCTTATTGCTCCCCTATATAATCCGCTCTATAACCCCGTAGGGCTTGTTGTAAAAGAACGTTTCTTTTTATTACCGCGTGCTCTCTCTTGCGTGAAGGGTGCTACAGACATCAGATGCAAGCTAAGGCAACGAACGAGAGTAATGAAGGTTGGGTCTGGTAATGTAGACCCGTGATTTATAAACCCCCCTCCTTTTTCGTGGCCTGAACATTAGGATCCCTGTTATAATCCCCGTTAAGGGGAAGGGGTTTATTTATTAGGGGTCTACACTATCGTGCAAGAAATGCGATGTCTGATGCAGGGTCTGATAGTTGGGGTTCAGGTTTTAGGGTTTTAGGGTTTAGTGTCCTTTGTTGTCCCTCTCGAACCCTCCCAACCAGATGCTCCATGCCCCAGTGTCCCATTGGAAGATCTCTCGGAAAACCCTACATAAGTTTTTCTTATCAAGCCCTGCTATGAGACTATGTTTAGGGGGGTCTTTCCTCAGAAAACAAGATGATCCTTAGTGCGGAAAAAAGTTAAGTAAAGGGTGAATGCCAGAGAGGCCAAAATAGTCTCTTCCCACCACCATGATACCTCCCACCTCCTTTTTCAAATATTCCTTATGCTAGAGAAGTACGATGTCGAGGTTTTTGGTATCGTAAGGTGAGTCGGGGGGGGGGGTGTTTTTGACATACACAAGCTTACCTCTCCATATTACTACATACTCCCGATTTCCATTTTCATTCTCCATTAACCCCTGCCCCATTTCCTAGGCCCTACATTCTATATAACCGCTATAATCACCGCCTCCCATGCGGCCTAATACTAAGCCATCCAGTATGCTAGCGTGACAAATTAGGGTTAAGGGTTTAGGGGGAATATTGATTAGGGTCTGTTTAGAGTTTAGAGAGGGCCGGGATAAATCGGACCATGTCCGTCGTCTTGACATGCCCTGCGACCCCTCAGCTATGTCTGAGTAGTATTCTACTTGCGAATATTATGGTACCCAATTGTGGAGCCCCAATTGTCGGAAACTACTCTGCTGTTTTGGTTCTGGTGTGCAGGAGGGGCTTGCCCCTCAGACAAGGCACGGGAGATAACTTGAAATTGGCCTCCTATACTCCTCGATTTGACTATGGCCATTTCATGTGCTGGCATCCTGTGGAAGAAACTCACATTGGGCTGCATCTTGTGCGGTCTGACATCTTTTCAGGCATACGCGGGGCGCCTTCTGTTGGGACCTGGGACTCCGCATATCGCAAAGCATACCTTCGAGACCTGTGCATCTTCAGACAAAACAAATGTGAGCCTCCAAGGATCTTCCTAGCATTTGAAGCGTGCTTCTACGGTGGGGCCGTTCTGTCCAATTTGGCCTACACGTCCCTTGGCTAACTGCACCCGGGTTTACGCATGGCACACTCCTCTTCAATTTTCAATCACTTGCAAATCATGAAGAATGGCGTACAACCTGGAATGAGGTTTAAAAGGGCTGACCAGCGTCATTAGCGCAAAACACCCCCAAGTTCAATTATTTCGGTCCCCACAGCCCCTACGTTACGATACCAGAGCCGACCCCTATGTCCAACCAACTTCACTTTCCTTTCCCATCTGAATCTCCATTGCCCTAAACCCAAAACCCCAAAACCCCTAAACCCTTAAACCCTAAACCGCATTCTCGCTGTGAAGCTTCCTACGTTAGACCCTGAAGTAGCGAAGACGTTGCCTATCTCTGATTTGAAACAGTTCCCCTCCAAGACTACCTTAGGAGCATTGCGCCTATTCTTGTATGCTACAAGGTTCCTCAAAATCATTTTTAATTTCTGTTACCAATAATCCTAATATTTAGCTGAAATTATAATTTCTACTGGGGTTCCAAATCCCTTAGAGTATACCCCAAACCCTGAACCCTGAAGCTGAAGTTCAAGCCCCAGACCTTGGAGAGAAATACAGTGGGTTGCTGTTAAGGAACTTAAATTAAGTTACCATAATGGGTATATAATGGAGAATCAAATGGAAAATAAAATGGAAAATGGAATGGAAACTGGGGGAATATAGGGATTTGATGAACTTAAATTAAG
>CAJNIZ010002226.1:114669-129413 GCA_905231905.1 Symbiodinium pilosum | reverse complement strand
TAGGGTTGGTGTTTTCTTGGAGGGTCAGGGAAACTTAGTAATAGTGGAAAAGAAAATGGAAACTACTACATTATTTAGGGTTTAGGGTTCAGTGTCAGGGGGACTTAGTAAGTAGGTTAGTAAGGGGCATAGCTAAGGTTATTATGGGTTATAGGGGCTTTTAGCCTACTTACTAAGTCCCTCCAAGTAGGATTCAGGATGTAGGGTTTAGGGTGTAGGGTTTGGGGGTTTTGGGTGTAGGGTTTAGGTGTTAAGGTGTAGGGTTTGGTTTTTTTTAGGGTTTGTAGGCTTTGAGCTTGTCAGCTACAGGGCTTTTGAAGTTGGTTCAATGGCTACGGAGCTGAAATTGGTTTTTAGAAGGCCAGGTCTAGGGAGCTGTCTTTGGAGGTTGGACTCCGTGTTTCATGGGTTCAACTAGTACCCCCCTCTATACTACCCCCCGTAGGTTCCCCCTTAATTAATTTTAAGTAAGCCTAATTATCCCTAAATAGCCTTAGGGGGGTAGTATAGAAGGGGCGTACGAGTTGAACCCATAAGTGTTTTGTAGAGGACTCAAAGTGTAGGGCCTAGCCCTGGGGCCTGGATTCTTTTGGCTTTTCGACGACTCTGGACTTGGGGACTATGACACTATTCCACGAAAAGATGAGCGCAGGGGGATAATTGATCTCAGTCTCCTGAAATTAAATATCCAGACCCGAGGGATCTAACAGCAGCGATACAGCATAACAGACGGTACTGCATCAGCGCACTACTGGTTGAGAATCAATGTCGGCCATGACACCCTAGTACAAGCGGCAACAAAGTCCCATGAACCTCGAAGCGTGCCTACAAACCCAGGTATACAAGTATTACCTGCATTGGGCCCTAGAGTCTATAAGTATGACCTATATGTTGCTATTGGGACTCCATACACCCCCTATAAACTCCTAGTTGACATCTCATTTTCCATGGTCTTTTCCATTTGATTCTCCGTTATTAGGGTCATACATTGGGCTATTTGGATCCCCAGGGACTTTGTGAAACCCAAGCCCCCAAGCCCTGCTCACTAAACAACTGTGACAGGTCAGCCACACACTGAAATCAAGCTGCATACCCAGGATCCCCAAACGGCATGCCCCACAACTTACAGCCTAGCTTCTTAACCCGCTACCATAGACCCTGAACTGAACCTAAGAACCTGAACCCCAAACTCTAAACCCTAAACCCTGGATCGGCGCACTCAAGATATAAAGCTCTCGACTTCAAACCTTTGGCCCCGAAAGTCCGGATGAAACTCCATGCCCCAAAACTCCAAAACAAAACAATGGCCATAAACCCAAAGCTCCGTACATCAATCCTGAACATCCGAGAGCTCCTGAACCAAAGATCGCCTAGCCCTACCCAGAAAGCCTAATCTCTCAATAGTTGTACAAGTAATTCTCCTTGAGTCATACCACGGATCTTCGTATCATTTAGGGTATATTCCCTAATGAAGGGATATTGGGCTTCCTGGGTCGGCTTCACACCCCCTCCCCGAAACTACTAACGCCATGAGATGCTACACCCTGCATGTCCAACCCCTGAACCCACCCCTACAGCCCCTAAGATATATATGTGTATATATATATATAAGTATATTATATCGATATGTACATATGTAAATCTTGCAGATATGTAGATAAATAGATATGACAATATATTTCTAGTCGCATATATAACCCTGAACCCTCAAGGCACGCGGAGCTAAAGCCAAAGCAATGGCATCGGGCTCCAGAGACGCGGCAATGTCCTCAAAAGGCCAGGGTTCCAACGGTTCAAGGGTTCAAGACTTAGGGTTTAGGGTCGGTTTACGGTTACGGGCTCAGGGTTGGTGATTTGGAGTCATGGGATTTATTGTTAAGGGTCTAGGAAAGCGATGAAAGGTCCATTTGGGGGGGCGTTTGGACCGTTCCATTTTCCTGTCCATACTCTCTAAATCCAGGGGACGTAATCCTGGAAAGGTAGCCTCTAGCGGGTCCGATAGGGCTTTGGTGTAGTGTCCATGGAATGTTCAAAGAAAACTGGAAAAGGGGGAGGTGCATTGCTAGGCGCATGGGGAAGCATGCTCTTCCCAGGTGGCACTCAAAATCCTGATGTACATCTATGTCAAGACCACACAGCTAAACTCTGAAGCAATATGATTTCTTCACATACATGCTGGGGCCTTTCCTAGGAATCTTTGGGTGCATGCGGGGCTACGGACATTGAGATGCAACAGTTGAGGGTTGGCCGCGGGTTTCGTGGAGTAAAAGCCTGATCGAAGGCGTGTGGGACTGAGTAAATACATACAATTTGGCTGTAGCATGTTACAACCCTATTTATATTTGGGTAGGCCCGGCATATAGGGAAACCATACATTCCCCCAAACCCCATAAGCGCCCAGGTAGGCTGTATAGGGCCCTTCAAAGGAGATCCATAGTCGTCGATGCCTGTTTTTCAAGCGCCACGTTAACTTCTTGGCACGTAGTTCCTTAAACCGGAAAGGCAGTGGAGTCCGGATGCAGGTACGAACTCCCCAGGTCTACCCATAAAGATGTCCTACTAAATATGAATCCCCCCCATAACGTTTGACCCCGGCCACTCGACCTAGAAAATGTCAAGAAATTTCTGACAGATAACGAGCCGTGCTCCTACAAGTCGGGTGGAAGGTTTCAATAGTGGGGTCGGATGGAGTCGGACGCTTGGGTCGCGTTCTGTGCAGCAGTTTCCTAGGTTCCCCCTGGTGCAGGGTAGCTACAGCTAGACATGTACTTCGCAAAGTTAATTCTGGCAACACATGGTATATTCACCAGGGCACCCTACACCTAAATCTGTTGGTCAACTTTCAGTCTGGCACACCTCATGCTCATGATCAAGGATCCAGTCATGACAGCTACCTGTACTCCAAAAGGAGTCACAGCCTGAGTTCCTGGGCAGCGCTGTCTTTCTAACGCCCCCAGAAAAGTTCATCCAAGAGTTGCAGTCCAAATTGCCGTACCCGTAACCCCACCGACAACTACCCATGGACCTCCAGGAGCATTGTTGCAGCCCCTACATCCCCAAACCTTGACCCCAAACCTCACTAAACCCTCAAGCCCTTATCAATCCTCTGTAGGCTGTAGCCCTGCCCAGACCCCCGAAAGGATTCAAAAAGTGGACCCTCCCCACAATGGCTCCATTACTACATTGGGGAACCTAGGGGATCATAAAGGGGTTCCAAATTTTGGATCCTGTAGGGGGTCTGAGTGGGGGTTCAGGTATCCAAATACCGGCGCCTCAGGTACTGTATCCCGAAACATCGACAGTGTAGCCTTGGACGCCCCAAAAGTGCATCATTTCAGTATTATACTCGGGGGGGTTACTAGGGAATAAGGGAATGTCCTTGTATGATCCCTGTACATTATACGTATGTATATTCCCTTGTTCCCTGCTAACCCCCAGTAAGTAAGGTGTTTGCACTTTCTGCAAACTCTCCGCGCAGCAGGACTGTCTGCGGCAGCAAAGTCTCCGCCCAAGGTGAAGCGCGACACGAAGCCTGAAAAGGCCGGTGATGCGTTATAGGGTTTAGGGTTTAGGGAGGAGAGTTTAGGTTTGTGGGGTTTTAGGGTTTAGGGTTTAGGAGGGTTTAGGTTTTTAGGATTTTAGGGTTTAGTGTTTGGGGGTTAGGCAGGGTTTAGGGTTGAGGGTTCAGGGGAAGCAGTGAAAAGGCTGGGGTTTACTACTGGGATCTACGAATGGGTCCCACTGAAGGGCTTATGGTGAGAGATATACATAGAAGTATAGGGGCATATAGGTTTGGGATAAGTTTCGGCCCAAGAGGCCTGCAGCTTTAGGGTTCATGTGCAGAATTATAGTGAAGAGCTAAATCTACGGGGTTTTTCTGGGCCTAACAGGTGGTTACAAGAATTGACTAGGTTACCCTAAAACTAAAACACCCTGAACCCTAAGGCTGTGAGCTTTAGGGTCCGGGAATCCTGATTTAAGGGTTAGGGTCTAGGAGTGATAATGGTTTAGGGTTTAGGCTTTGTTTGGATTTTTTTTTCGGATGTAAGCTTTAGGGTCGTTTGTCCTTAAGGATCCAACCAACTACCTGAATATCAGGGATTTAGGAAGCCAAAGCCATCCAAATTACAGTATTTGCGACCTATAACGCTTTTGTTCAGTACTTGGATTCGAAGAGTCTGGGTTTAGGATGTACAGGAAAGCCAAGAAGCTGGCGAACGTGTTCCAGGTCCTTTAGTCTGGGGCAAGGCTTGAAACCTGCAGGGTTTGGGGTTTAGGACTCCCCTTCCCCCTTATAGTCGACGCCCCAGTCATACAGGTGGTTGTCAGAATTATGGCATCCATTCAGAACCCAATACTTTGTAGGCTGATTCTAGCCCATTCCTTATCCCTAGGGATCCAAATCCAATGTAGATAATGTGTCCAGACTTTAGGGCCCAATGTAGGTATCATTTGTATACTTGAATCCCTATACAACCCCTACTATAAAGCCACAGTTTCCATTTCATGTTCGATGTTCTTTTCCATTTGATTCTCCATTATTGGTATTAATTGTATACTTGGGTCCCTAGGGTATGAGAGGCTCAGTTGTTTCACAGCCACCCCTAGGGGTGCGGAATGGCAGGCTCCTACAGGATCCACCAGGCTTCCAGACGCTGGAGCCCCGAGGACAGGATCTGCATGCAGTTACATTGGGGTATCTCGGGCTCTAACAGGGGTATATAGGGCTTGATCTAGGGTGTATATATATATATACATCTTTCTTTTTTTTTGCATATTTTAGGGATTGGGGTCTGAGGGGTGATGGCGAGCTTTTCAATTTTAGAGTTTTGGGGCTTGGGGTTGTGAGGGGCTTTGTGAGTACTATGCAGCGCATCTCGAAAAATGGAGTGTTTCCAAACGATCCTCGATGTATGCCCTGAAAGGAAACCGTTGCCCCCTGATCGCAAGCCCCAGGGCCCCTGAGGCTACCCTGCTTTGTAGAAAACTAGTCAAGGATACCTGCCTGGAATCCCTCGACTGAGATTATGCATTGGCATTATGGAGAAGAGTATGAATAAAAGAGGTCCTCACGTTCAGTTTTCAGGGCTCCCCAGACACAATAGCAAGAAGTATGCAAACGAACCTTGAACTTAACATACAGTGTGTTGTGGTAGTAGTAGTACTACTACTACTACTACTCCTCCTCCTCCTCCTCCTAACACTACTCCTACTCCTACTCCTACTCCTGCTCCTCGTCCTGCTGCTGCTGCTGCTCTGAGCTCAGGGTCACCGACTACATTCGCTACACGAGTCCTTTTCATATGTTCATCACCCCGTCCCTTGGTTGTTGCCTTCGTTTGCGAGCTTAAAAGCCTCTGGAGACACTACCCAAGCACGACGTCGTTTCGCGCCTAGGGATCAGCAAGACGAAGGCTAGGTCCATCCGCAGACCTTTCTGGCCCAGAAAATGGAAGCTATTCGATTATATTGCATTACACTATATTGTCATAGTATATTCTACCATATTATACTGCCCTTACAGCTCAACCCTGGACTCAACCCTCCATGTTCACCTCACCTCATCCAGGCTCGAGGGTCCTGAAACACGCGCGCAGTTTGAACCCAGCCCTTCGACCCTACACGCTCAAGTTTTCACGCCAGAGCATCACCCACATATGCCCAGAAGGACCAATACACTGCAAATAGCTCAAGAGAGTTCTCCCTTCAAACGCTTCACCTTTCTCAACAACTCAATATCGGACTCCGTGAGTCCTGGTCCTCTACTAAGAAACCCTGAATTCGAAAGCCGACCGAAAAGGTATACCCGCTTCAGCCTGCTTCCCACCCCACCCCAAACCCTGAACGCTAAACCCTGAATCCCAGACCCTCAACCCTACCCCTAAGCCTCAAACCCTACCCCTAACCCTAAACTTAAACTTCCAAACCTTACCCCTAAACCCTACACCCCCCACCCTAAACCCTACTCCCCCTTTGGTTCAGGACAGCTGAGGCTGCCGCGGCGGAAGCATCCGAGAAGATGCCTCCTTCAGGCCTCCCGGCTTGGCAAGCATACTTGGAGAGTTGGGGGGGACTTAGGAGCGGTTATGGGTTTAGGGTTTAAGGTTTAGGGTTTAGGGTTGGTGTTTTCTTGGAGGGTTGTGGGGACTTAGGAATAATGGAAAAGAAAATGGAAACTACTATATTATGATTAGGGTTTACTGTAGTAACTGGAAAGAAAAGGGAAGTTACTGTATTTTTTAGGGCTTAGGGTTTAGGGTCAGGGGGACTTAGTAAGTAGGGTAGTACCCCCTAGAACCCATATAGTAGCCCTAGTTCTCCCCCAACTTGACCTACATACTAAGTCCCCATGACCCTCCAAGTAGTATGCTTGGATAAGCTTACTGGTGCTTAGGGGGGAGTGGGTGAGTGAACATAGGTACCATCATGGGGGTATGTATGGGGATTCTTATAGGGATCCACTCCGCCACCCCCTTAAGCACCAGTGAGTACAGTACTACGATTCAGTAGGGGTCTTTTGTGCAAGTGACGGAGTGTCAGAAAACAGGGGAGAGAAGTATAGTTCGGAACCAAACAACCCCAAGTAAACAACATTTTTAGACTTCAGGGCCCACATTCAGTAGCATTTGTACACATGGGGCCTCAGGGTTTAGAAGTTGGAGTGTTAGGGAGTGGGGTTTGGGACCAAGTGCTTCCAGGGTAGTAAGACAGGTTCTATGATGTAGAGGGTCAAGGCCATTTTTGTTCTGAGTGTGGGGCGGCTGGGGACTGGGTGTTTAGACAACCTCATTAGTTGGGAACCTTGGGGGGCCGGTAAAGGCCGGGTAGTAGGGGAACCCATAATCTCCAGAAGTGAGCACTAGCTTGCAAAGTTTCCAAAGGCAATGCTAGCTTGCTTTTGGTCCAACCCTTGGCACCTGCCAAAAGAAAGCTCAGATGCTAAAGCCTTAATTAAAGATGACACCTAGCCTGCCCTCCCAAAATCTGGTATATCTCGGGGTACCCTTCGCTCGGGAGCTGTGGCGGGGGACCTGCCCGGGGTTGGATTTGGATACATCTTCGTAAGTGTAGTAATTATCTCTTTGTAAACCATACCGTCACTTCTTACAAAAGGGTCCCCCCACATGCTTCCGGGCTAAGATGGACTTCAACATGCAAATTCCTGAAAGAGAATCTCCACCCAGCTGGAGCCTGCAGCTTTGATTTCTGGATCCTGAAGTTCGCAACTTTGAAGCCCGAAAAGCCAAACGGACACACCAGTTCGTGAACCTCCGGACAGCAAACATTATAGGACCCTGTTTTTAAGAAGATTCCAACAGAGACCCATAACTTGCGAACCCTTGCGAGTTTCCTCAGGTCGGACAGAAGCATCGCAGCTTGACCGATGCTTTGCGCGCTAGGGCCAGGGAGAGGTGGTAAGATGCAATGGACTTTACTTAGGAACAGTGCAAGATCAGCCAAGACCCTCAAAAAAGTAAAGATGCTCACATGCTAGTGCACAGCCTTTTTTTTTCTAAGGGTGCAGTGGTTGATCTATAGGTAGATTCTACTGATCCTACCCTTGGACTTGTAATGATTAAGCCTTGGAACCAGACCTGGTCCGAACCATGGAAGCAAAAACCCTGAAGCACATCGCAGTGAGGTTTGAATATTCGTCAACCTGAAGCCATTAAACCGACGCCCCACAAAAGTTGCAGGAGCCTGTCCATATCCCTGAGGATCTAAGTCTAGACAAATTGCCTACTCAGGGCCCCCAAGTCTAAAAAACAGCGCTTACCTTGTGCTATGTGGGTCTCTAGGGTATTGCTGCACTGCAAAATTGCACTTATCATCGCTTGGGTCCGTCCCAAAAATGTCTGCCTTCATCTGCTGTGTGTCAGAACCCACTATGCGTACCTTTAACGAAAGCTTTGGCCATTAACAGCTAGCATCATGGTGAATGGGATGCACAATACAATGGAGAATGGACAAAACAATTGAATCAGGAATTCTACGGTGGCCAGCAGATAAAGGGCATAGGGTTGAATTAGGGAAGAAGAGAACATTATCCCTGTATGACATATTCCGCTGTTCCCTACTCGGAACCAGTGCTTGACTCTCAGGTCTCAGTAGGTTGGGATTGCACCAAATGTTGGGTTCACTTTAGGTGTTTGTATAAGAATGGGTTCTCAAATTCCTTCTATATAGCAAACTCCCACACGCAAAGCACGTATCCGAAGTGAAGGGACCAGGGACCTCAGTCTTGGTAAAAGGGCCAGGGGACTTACATTGGGATAGCTGGGTTATCATGTGGCGTACAAGGCTTGTGCGTATACTAAGTCCCCCCCGACCCTCCAAGGAGGTAGCGGCCTGCGGCCGAGTTCATCGACCCCTAAACTTCGGGTTTGGGGTTTAGGTTTAGGTTTTAGGGTTTCGAATTTGTGGAAGGAGGAAGATTTCAGACTTTTGGGAGTTTTTTTTTAGGGTAGGGAAAAGCCATAATCTCCCCTATAGGATAGGTTGTCACAATGATGGTCCAGGCTATGACACAGCTCCTACCATTTAGGGAGCCCGAAAGGAAGCGTGAATTCCACAATCCATCCCCGTTGAATGTCCTTCTAGAAAAATTGCTATCCGGGGATATCCGA
This sequence comes from Symbiodinium pilosum, assembly GCA_905231905.1. Classification (NCBI taxonomy): domain Eukaryota; class Dinophyceae; order Suessiales; family Symbiodiniaceae; genus Symbiodinium; species Symbiodinium pilosum. Next base: position 120,786 of record CAJNIZ010002226.1, on the reverse strand, counting down.
TTTTTAGATCCTTTTTGGGTAATTATGGCATCCTGTTGATGAGCTTTGCAGTTGGAGATTCCTATGGCCATATCTCAGTTATTGCTGGCGAAGTACTAGGAGGGAGCAACCCTATGTTCAATTCATCCTTATAACAGTCCTTATATGAGCTACTGTCAAGATTAGGCTTATTAAGGGACCCTTAACAGGGGACGTAGGCGTCCCTCTTGCAGTTCAGTCTAGTACCTAACATAGTCCCTAATAAGGAACCCATGCCCATTTAATTATGTAGGAAATATTGACTGCAGCTCATAGAACCCCGTGGAATAGTCCTAACCCATCCTCAGATCCCCACTGACCCCCCAGGAAGGAACCCACCGCCTCCAACCACAGACCCCACACCCTGGATCCCAAAGCCTACTCCTAAGCCCTAAGGCATCCTAAATACCTTATCAATCCTACAAGCCCTAAACCCTATACCAAAGAAGCCCTAAACCTTAAACGCTGGAGCTCACACTGGCAGAAGCAGCTCCACTAAGGCTCCCGCAGACAGCCCCTCCTGCGCAGGCCTGCAATATCAAATTAAATATTCCCACTCTGCTACCCAATATATAAGGGTTCTATTAGGGTTATATAGGGATAATGGAAAAGAAAATGGAAACTATACTACTTAGGATTTATATTACATTGGGAATACTTAGTATTGGGCGGTGCGGGATTTTAATGTCTGGGCGGGGATAGTCTCCTGCATAATAGCACAAGTCCCCACCCCCGTGCTACTTCCAATCTCAAAGGGGAACTCTATACCTTTGCCATTTCGTCTTTACGGATGAGAGATCCGTGTAGTGCCCCCTGTCAGCTTGCGCAATTGGCCACGAGGACTCCAGCTGCCATCGCTCTGAACCCTCTACTCTAAACCCCCAAACTAAGCCTTAGACCCCAAGCCCCGAAACGTGATCGGCCCATACACGCAAATCTTTGATGAAACGCGATTTGTCCAACGGTGTTTCTCCTCCAGGCTTTGCAATGAAGTCTTGCTTAGGCTTTAAGGTTTATAGGGTTTAGCATGAGAACCGAGGATCTCATACTTACATGTTGCGCTAGAACGTGTACAAGAGACCTATAATTCAACCCCCAAGCACCGATCCTGTCTCCCAAAAGTGAAAGCACAGACTGCGACTGTGACCCTGGCCTCTAAGGCCAACCCTAAACCCTAAACGTTGAACCCTAAACCCTTAGCATTAAAACCTAACTTTGCTTTCAATCTCTTGCTCAGCCTCATGGATCTCATCGGGCCTAAGCCCTAAAACCCGCAGAGGGGGCAGGAGAATTGTAGAACAGAGAAAGACCGTGGGGTCCTAAACCCTAAGCCCTAAGTACAACCTCAACACAATGTTGGTAATTTTGTAGGCCCCTACTCCTCAACGCTATAACCCTGTAGTAAAGCCAGCTTTCATGTCTTTCTTCAATTTTCTTTTCCATTTGATCCTCCATTACTAGGCAATCTGCCGACACCCTAGAATCCCTGTAGCCATCCTAAATACTCCGCATATAGCCGTGGCTTATTCAGGCCTCTACATTACACCCTGATGTCAGGCTCCGGCCGGCTTCTCAGCGACCATGCCGCTGCAGCCGCCCGCCAAGCCGCAAGTGAGCCTCGGCGGTGAAACGTTCACCCAGGGGTTCCTATGGCTGTTCCTTTGTTTTTAGATTGTTTTTTGTTTTTCAACTGCTTTTCGGGAAGGGATTAAAATGTAGTATCCAACTCTGTGTAGGGGTTGACGTTTGCAAGGGTTTGCTCTCCCCAAATTACTTAAACCGGGGTTAAGTCATTCTGGGTTGCGTGCAGTCATTTTCCGCTGCGCTTGTACTTGGGGCTCCCACTCTGAGACCATGGTGAGGCATTTGTTGGCTTTAAGGTTTCTGGTAACTCGAAAGTGTGTATGCTTTGGGATTGCTGTTTTAGAGTGTGTTTCAAGCGGCACCCGAACTGTACCTAGGGCCTACGGGGTTCTTGACGTTTCCAATGTGTGTAGTTGTTGACGCATTTGCTGTAGCGGGGCTTTCTAACTCTGACAGCGTCCTCCGCTTTTGAAGAAGGGATGGATGATGGATGTCTTGCGCAGCCTTGCGTGGACCTCGCGCTTTCTCACACAGACCTGGTGCAGCGTTGTGAAGCGGCCCGATTTTTTTGAACGGAAATACTTAACAAGAGTTTGTGGTTCTCCCTACTGGATGAATAAGATTGCTCTGGGGCTTTAGAGACTGCAAAGCATCCATGAAACAGAGTTGCCATTGCCAAAGGACGTAAGAAGATGCCCCACGATGCAGTATGCCACTGGTGGGCATGGATATAAACAACATGAAATTGAGTGTCTCTGGGCCGTTGGCCAACAAGTCACATGCCACTCGACACTCAAATCCCGCTTTTATCAATATTGTTTGATGTACCAGGACCCTCCTTGTACCCTTAATTGGGGATATACGGTCCCTGATAGTAGGTACTTAGGCCCTAATAGAGGGTAGGAGGAGGGTCTAGGTAAGTACTTTGAGGCGGTGGGGTTAGGCTTTCTGGCGTGTGCGGGATCGAGGGTCTGGATCTAGCGAGAAGTTAGCGTCCCCAGCTTCCTCAGTAAAACCACTCCCCAAATGAGAAAATCCGACCTTTAAAGCTACGAAATTTAAAGCGACCTCACCCTAAATGGTGGTTTAGAGAGGGAATAGTACCAAATGGCCTTAATCTGGGAATTGCAATTACTCAAATTACCCGGTCATAGCGAGGTTCCATGCTTTCCTTTGGAGCACCAACAGCCATGAACTCTTTTGCTAGGTGGTGGCGGGGTCATAGTGCAAGCTGCTTTCAAGGAGCTAGGCAGGATCAGCTTGCGCCATGAAAGAGATCCCAGAAAGCCCAATATATCCCTTAACTAGGGCATATACCCTAAACTATATGAGGGCCCTAATATGATTGAGGGTCCATTCCCAAATTAAGGGATATTGTGCTTTCTGGGCTTCTAAATGTTATCACTATTTTCGAGAAATTCCTTCGGTTGGGTGTCTGAGAAATTCTCACATGCTTCCTAAAGGAAAGCCCCCCCACCCCCCATAAAGCCCAATATCCCTGAAGTAGGGAATAAACTTTAAACCAGAACAGGGATCCTAGTAGTATTTAGGGTATATTTCCTCATTAAGGGATATCAGTTGTTTTGTGCCCACAATGCCAGATAATTCCTGGAATGCTCCTTAAGACAAGCCTTGTCTTTCTCTCCCTAAACCCAAGACCACGAGGTTTAAGGCTTACCTGGACCCCTAAAGTATGTAGAATTATAGCCTTTTGGGCTGCTTTTAAGGGTTTAGGGCTATTATTTTACCTACCTTTGGGGTTTAGGTAGGGTTTAGGGGCCCGAACCCAAGGATGATGGAGCCTGTGGCTGGAGCCTCTTGACGGCACGTGAAGATTTGGGATGAAAGCTGGCTTTAGGTACCAAATGCTACAGCTTCAACGGTGCTCGGTACCTAGAGCCCCAATACTTAAAGATTTTGGAATATCGGTCCGGCAGTCAACCCTGAAGGGCCGCTGGTGCAAAGTTACTGGATTCACATGGTGCTTCCATTCTTGGTTGAAGGTTTAGGGCTTTTCATATCTAGAGGAATGCAAAGTCGTTCTGGATCACATTTCAGTTCGGCACTGGGATTCCCTTCAAAATCAAATTCCTGATGATGCTTGGAGCGAGACAGCATTAATCATCGCGTCTTGTCACGTAATGTATGCCTTTACACCCTAAACCATTAGCCAGGGAATGCGCACTTGTAATGTAGAAGCCTAAACAACCACCAATATTATGGTCTTAGATTCCTTGTATAGCGTAATATTGGCAAGTGTTTAGGCCTCTGACGTACCTACCACTGAGGAAAGCCATAGGGGAGAGCCCAATTGCTGTTGTGGGCACCTTTGTTTCTGGTGAAGCTTGGTAGGCGCGCCAATGGTGGAGGTGCGACAGGCGAATCCGTAAGCCGAACTTAAGCGGGTGTATTCTTTTGCAGGTTATACATGATAAGGGATGTGGACATTTCCCAGGCTGACTGTCCGTGTAACCGCCTTAGCAAATGGAGAGGGACAGCTAACAACAATAAGATCATTTTGGCTTTTGGCATCTTCAAAGCATGGCCGGGCAGCGTGAAGTTCATTGGATAAGTTGAGCCCGACAGTAGTTGCATTGGCAGAATCACCGCTTGCACTAGCAGTACTTAGAGTAAGCCCCAATAACCCTGAGTCCTGAACCCGAAAGGGGCCCTAAACTCTAAACACTGAACCCTACCTCATGATCTTTATCGTATGTGAGCCCTAACCACTGATCCCCCATGATTTAAGGTCCTAGCTATCGGACTCTAATATCCTAATTGCGGACCTTTACTTGGGCGTATAAGGTATTTGGGAGGTGTTTATCTAAGGACCCCAGGATTGCGGGCCCATACTAGGGGCCCATAGTCCAAACCCTAAACCCTAAACCGTGTGGCCCAGGCCGCGCAGCCCGTACCAACAACAACCTATGCGACAATGCCCTGCGGGAAATCTCTTCAGGAGCCCCGGCGTCAAGGGCTTAGGGCTTCAAGTTTAGGACGTAGGGTTCAGGGTCTAGGGTTGAGGGTTTGGGGGCTAGGGTTCTGGAGTCAGGCTTGAGGGTGTATGAGGCTCCTGGGTGCCAGTTGTTTTTGTGGTTTGGCTCGGTGGTGGTTTGACCTGGTTTCATATTAAATCGCAACACGAACCCTAAACCCTGGAAGCCGCCCCAAACCAAAACGCGTGAGCCAAAGCCTTAAAAAAGAGCCTTGAGCCAAACCTTAAAAAGACCTCCGCCTGTTCTCAGGGCTGTAAGTCCAATCGGTTGAAGGTTGAGGGTTTAGGGTAAGGCTTAAGGCTTAGGGCCTCCAAGTTTATGAGCAGTACCTAGGTAGGTCTATTTGAAAGCCCAGGGTCAGGATCCACAGGCCCTAAGAATGTAGGCCCCAATAATGATATGCTATGTAGATGCCCTGCAGCTCCCAACCTTACTTGTGGCAACCCATGTACCCATGTCAAAAAGCACATGCCTAATATTCTGTTTGCTTGCATCTTTTGCCCTTTTCTAAGGCTATTGGGTTAAATACTCTGGGTAAGCTTTAGGTTTTAGGGTTCGGGGTCGATACGTCTTCGGAGTATTCAGTTTCCTACATCCCACACCAAAATCCTATCCCAAAGAGGGAGAAGAATAAGTCTTTAAGTGCTCTGGGAGACCGGACACCAGAACCCGAAGCCTGGCTGAAACCCCAACCCTAAGTCCCGAAATCTCAATACCTAGTTGACCCAAATTCCTGATATACAGTTGTAAGAATGTTGTATGTACCTGACATCATTTACAATCAACTGGACCTCCAGGTAAGCCTTACCCTAAGGGTCCAAGTACCCAGTAATTAGATACTTGGGATTTTGCTAATAGTAATTTTAGTACCGGTTTGGGGTAAGTATATTATTGGGTACTTGGACCCTTAGGGTTACTCCTATAGGCCCCAGATACCATTCCGATATCCAGGTGCCTTCGCAGGTCACGCGATTCTTCACACCGCCGCTCTCCTGCCAATGTGGATAAAGATGGCTCCAAATATACTACGGTAGGAGAGTTTCTTGATGTGTAATATACTAGGAACTTTATTAGGAACTCCGTTTTAAGGGTAGGACGGTCTGGCCTAAGCTCTATGAAGGCCCCAAGGGTTTCTTTCTCCAGCTTTGGGGGCCAGAAACCAGGATATGGGTGTCATGAAACACGTACTCCGATTGCCCAGTAAGGAAGATTGCTTAGGGTTCAGGGGTCTTGTGGTAGTGCTAGGGACACGGCTTTGGGGAAGAATATGAGAAGATTATCTGAATGTCCACTGCACAGAATGGGCCAGCCTATGGGCAAGCCTCCCACACGCAGTTATTACAATGGTTGCTGTTACACAGCGCCCAAACCCTAATTCCTACTCCCTCTATATAAACATCGCTTAAGTCCCTATACTCGCAAAGCGTCCGTAAACCCTCATGTACGTAGAAAAATTATGATATGTATCTGTGTGTATATGTATATTCTATGTATGTGTATATATATATATATAATGCAT
>CAJNIZ010002226.1:93094-104776 GCA_905231905.1 Symbiodinium pilosum | reverse complement strand
CTATAGTAGTCCCCTATATAAAGTAATCCCTTTTTTTAACTCCCTTCAAGGAGTTTAGACCCTAAACCTTAAGCCCTAAACCTTAAACCCTAAGCCCTAAACCCTAAACCCCATATAATCCCCTTTAATGAGTTTAGATTGTAGCTCATGTCCGAAGACCACAGCGGATGTAACTGTGAGGTCGGACTGTTGCTTCGCTACTTGGCATTTCAATGGGGTGTAGGGTGTAGGGTTATCAGGGTGCAGGGGTGTAGGGTTTAGAGTTCAGGGTTTGGCTGGGTGAAAGGAGTTACCCAAGGGCTCCTAGTAGTTCCTTTTTGGAGTTGTTCTGATTTTTGGTCAGGGGTTAAAGTGATTATAGTAGATCAGCCACAAGCAACTAAATAGGACGGTCTGTGACTCCAATTTGCCCCCTAATTAGTAGGTGCAAGCCGTAAAACTGCAGGTAATTGGGGTTACAAATAGGCATGCGGGATTTGCGGTTCTTGGTGGGCGACGTAGAGCGTAGGGTCCATGGCGTGTAAGGCCTGAGTTTTTTGGGGGTTTACAGGGCTTGAGGCTCAGGCATAGGCGAAGTTAGAGTAGGCCAGAAGTTGGGTCAGAATTAAGGTTTAAATAGCTTTACGGTTCATGTCTTCAAAGATTCTTAATAGTCAGTCTAAGAACACCCAGAGAGCATTTTGTAATTGTTGAGCAAGATCCAACCGGACTGCATAAGGTGGACTTGTTCGGTGATTAGATGGCTGGGTTCTTTCCTGGAGGGTTTAGGGTTTAGGGTTTAGGATTCAGCTGCGCTGTGTTTGAGCCCTGAAGACACCTGTCCTTGGGCCTTCGGGCTATGAGCAAACATGTTCTGTTTTTGTGTGTCATGCAGCAAGCATCAAGAATTATCGATGCTGGAGCTCAAGAACCCTAAGCCCTACCCTAAACCCTAAATCAACAACTCCAAGTTGATTCTCAAAAGTACGGGCCTAAAAGGGTGCTTCTAATGTACTAACCCAAAAGCAAAGATATAGCAGGCTTTGGGTTTTCCAAAGAATGGCACTTCAGACGGATGGAAACCTGCTTGTTGGCAAGTATCTCTGCATTGTTATTTGTTTTCTGTTTTTTCACGCTTTAGAAAACCAATCTTAGCCCAAAGCACTAGTCCCCAAAACGCCACCCTTTTACCTTGTAGCCCTTACTTAGCCCCCAGCTATATAGTCGTTCCCTAGACCCAACGCCGCTTTGATTTGTCCACTCCCTAAACCTTAGTTGAACCTCAAATAGTAGTCTCCACGATGTGCATGCCCTCAATCCTAGATCCTAAGCGTAAATCCTCAGCCCAATATGTCAGTTACCATTTGCTTTTGCACTTCTTCATTCCCACTAACAACCAGCAGTTAACCCCAGAGCGTAAATCCAATGCATCCCAAGACTGCGGCCCCGCAGTTTCCATTTCACGCCCATTTGCTTGTCCACGTGACCTTCCATTCCCTACCCTAGGGTTAGGGTTTAGGGGCTTAGGGTTTAGGGTAGCCTTAAAGCCTAAAGTTTCCTAAAGCCTTACATCCATGTCCCACAAATGGTAGCTTCCGTTTGGGTTTCTATTCCATACTAGCAAGCAGCAAGCTTAGTGCTTTCCGAGGCAGCCACAGGCCCCGACCAGGGTCTTTGACACGGTCTAGGTTTAGGTGTCGAGGTTGTGGGTTTCTAAAAAGGTGTGGGTCCCTTTGAAGCGGAGATAGGGGCTATTGTCGGGAGTAGTAATGGTAACGATCTACGAAACAGTAATAGTAAAAGTAACAGGATTTGGGTTTAAGGCCAGGGGTTTGAAGGTTTGGAGTTTCGAAGCCTCAGGGCCCATTTGTTTCACGAGTCCCGAGAGAGAAGAGTATTCTGTGTGGGGGTATGTGGGGCCGGATCCTTGTGTACAAGCCGCCAGGGGTCATTCCATTTGGAAGTCCAGTTGTAGATGGGTCGGAGTTATCCTTCGCCTCTAAGTATGATACAGAGGACTTGGAGGCCCTCAGCCCACACATAATACCCAGGACCCTCCTTGTACCCTTAATTGGGGATATATGGTCCCTAATAGTAGGTACTTAGGCCCTAATAGAGGGTAGGAGGAGGGTCTAGGACTTTAAAAGGAGAGTATGCTCTCACCTGGTTCAACCAGCAGAAACGCTACTCAATTGCGCCAACTATGCAGGTATTTCTGCAGGCCAGCGTTCTCGGTAAATGCCCCCGACTACTGTTATACCTTCTATAGGCCTCTGGGTATCTCCAAAAAGCAAACCCCATTTTTGCGGTTTAGGGTGTAGGGCAGTGTAGGGATGACGTGTGAATCCTTGCTCCTGCAGGGTAGCTGCGGTGTGCCAGCAGCGACAACTGCCGTGCCAACAGCCACGGGTGTTCCTTCGACTGTTGGATACTCAGTGTTGTTCGGATGGGTCAGATGTGGAAATGTGTTGCCGTGTTTCAAGACAGGGGGCCCTTGGAGAACGCAGAGACATACATATACATGTGTAGATTTGCGTGCTACACGAGGCTTCTGGCTCTCCCCCTAAGGATGGGTAGTCTATTCCCTAATCCCCCAAATCCTAGTTAGGGCAGAAACTCCCCATGTTTCAAGGAAGGCAGGCCAAAATACGTATCTTTATGAGATTATCCCAGGTGGCACTTTGGGATGTTTCATGACCCCCCCGGGTTGTGGTAGAAGGGAACCTATTCATAAATAACTTTGGGGGCTTTACAAAACACCCAGGATGGTTTCCGGAAAAAATGATCCCAAAATGTTTTAAGGTACATTCCCCTGAACCGTATACTCTAACCCTGTTCCTGACATTTTAAAAAGTGGCTCTTGTGCCCTATTCACAGGCTGAGGGCACGGCAGGTCAGGATTTCTCATGCCAGGAAGCCCAATATCCCTGAATTAGGACATATGAGCTGTTGGCTAAACTCCTTAAATGGATCAGGGGACTAGTATAGGGGTTACTGAGGATGGATACTAGGAGTTTAGACTATGGCTCATATATACCGTCAGAAACAAGTTTAGAGCTTAGGTTTGAGGGGGATATACCTTAAACTTTTTTAGGGATTCTATAGTATCATCCAGGACCTTCCATGTACCCTTAATTGGGGATATATGGTCTCTAATAGGGGGTTACTTAGGGCCTAATAGAGGGTAGGAGACGGGTCTAGGATTTAATGTTATATTTCCCAATTCAGAGATATTGGGCTTTTTGGGCTGTCGCGTTGCCTGGTCGACAGGTATGAATCTGGCAACTCTACAGGGTTGATCCTGGGTGTACATGGAGTTTGAGGTTGATCCTGGGTGTACATGGAGTTTGAAGTAGGGGTTAGGGTTTAGGGTTAGAGGTTAGGGTTCAGGATTTAGGGTTTAGGGGTTAGGGTTCAGGGTCTAGGCTTTAGGGTTTAGGGGTTATGAGGAGGATACATGCGTAGGCTTGTTTAACTAGGGCATGGTGGTATACGGGAGTTGACTGACCAAGACCTAGTCCTATGAGGTAGGGTCTCATCATTGTCACGTTGAGTGTGCATAGGGTTTCTTCGGGATCTCGGTAAGTGCACGTATGCGGTGTGCTTCTACAGTGGTCGAACACATGAATACTACTCTACGCAGCATTCCTCAAATTGTTTCTAGCGTTTGGGATGCTGTCAGCAATGTAAGCGTACTTAGGGAGTCCTTCTTACGGATCCTCTGTGAGGCCATTGTCAGTAGCCAATATATGGTACAAAAAACACCTGCCTTTCCACGCCATGATCATGGGCCACTATCTTTTGTGGTGTGGCTCTTTGAGCCTCTCATAGGAAACCTAATCGCAACCTAAAGTTTCTATATATATATATATACACCTATGCATATATACATATATGTATAATGTTTTAAATACGAGTGAGTTACGTGTGTACAGAGAGAGTACCTAGTTTGGGCTATTCGGAGCCCCAGGGTCTATGAACCCGGAGTCTGCAACTTCCTAGGTGCCACCGCAGGTCACCCGCTTCTACACACCGTTGCTTGGCTGCTCTGGCAAGTGGTGAGTGTAGTTTGCTCTGGACAAGCATATCCATCCGCTTTCCTGTTTTCCCATCATGCATGCTTTCTGCGCAGCTGAAGTTGAGCTGCATCTATGGGCTTCCGGATGAGGCAGATTTTCATTGCGCAGGTGTCCAGTTGGCTTTTGTTGAAGTTTAACTGGCCGTCTCCGAGGGCGGATGTCGTCATGTTCTGTTGGGTTTCTTGCAAGAACGTCCCTGCTACGGTTTCATGCAAACATGTTTTTTGTCGATATAGACATTTGGGAGTGGCCCCCATAAGCCCTTGGTTATATCCATACATACATGCTCCACCCCAGGATTTCTCCTGACTGAAAGAACCGACACGTCTTTGCTGATTGCATACGTAGGTGTGATATTTCAGGGGTATGCACTGTCCCTGTCATGGAAATGTAGTCGGCAAAATACACGGGCTGTAGCATAATTTCGGATTTGATGTATTCCTTTTGGTCATCACCACCACCCCTACTACTGCTGCTGCTGCTGCTGCTGCTGCTGCTGCTGCTGCTGCTGCTGTGTGAAGGCCCTAAACGCTAAACCCTTAACCCCAAACCTAACCCTCGTCTGTAGGACTGACACATCCTCAAGGTACATGGTTACCAGACCCGCCAGCGCTGCAATCCCAGTTGGAACAACTGCGATCCCAGTTGGGACTACAAGTCAGGCCCAGCTCCGGGGTTTTAGGGTTTAAAGGGTTTTGGGGGTTTGGGGGTTTAAGGGTTTAGGGTTTGAGGGGTTTAGGGTTTGGGGGGTTAGGGTTTTGGGGGTTTAGAGTTTAGGCTTTGGGGGTTTAGGGTTTTGGGGGTTTTGGGGTTTGGGGATTTAGTTGTTTAGAGTTTGGGGGTTTAAGGTTTGGGGGTTCAGGGTTTGGGGGTTTATGGATTGGGGGTTTAGGGTACCTGAGGATTTTGGGTTGAGGGATTAAGAATTACAGGGTTTGTGGCTTTGGGAGTTAGGGTTTATCTTTGAGGGTTCAGGGTTCAGCTTTTAGGGTTTAGGTTTCTCACGCGACGTGGCGTACTCCACAGAGTCCTTAGGAGAGTTGCTCTACATACTTGCAACACATAGCAAGGGGGGGAACCTAAGGGGGGGGTAGCATAAGGGGGGGAGTAGGGGAACCCACGATTTAATCCCGAGCCAGCATCCCATCCACCCTAAGCCAGAAGCTTCAGAGCCCTGACCGGAGCTGAGTATACAGGCTCATGTAGGGTTATGTGGGGTTATGTATGGTTATATACGGTTATATGCGCATTTATACGGTTATGTAGGGTTACATCGGGTTTAAGGACAAGGGCAATGACGGAAAATCAAAGGGAAAGACAATGAACAAGTACGTGCAAACAGGGGGCTGACAGGTTTTATGCTGGCTTTCCTTGTGAAATATGTATAGCAGGACACATGCAAGAGCTTCCTCTTCGTCTGGCCAGCATGGAAGTGTTGTTTTGGAAATGGCGCCCTTATGTTGGAGTCTTCATGTCTCGGTGTAGGCTTGGGGACACTGATCGTTGCAAAGCTGTTTGGGGCTACAGAAGCCGCAACGTTTCAACCCTTTTGGCGTCATCCAAGCGTAACCTTATCCCCAAGTGCCCAGATCGAAAGAGCCATAACCAGAGCATTCCATTGGCTATTCATGCAAAAGGACAAACTACCTGGTGGAGGCAAATGGAGTTCGAAAGGTTCGCGAAAGGTTTACGGTAGCTGTGGCCCGGCATATCCCTTGCACTGAAGGTTGGCAAGCTCTGCTGCGCAAAAGTGCACTGCTTGAACGTGGATAGAGATCGTTGTTTGAGAGGGTATGGTCAATGAGCGAGTTGTCGGTTATGTGTTCGCAAGTAAGGCAGAGAGTAACAGTCTCAGTCTACCCCCAAAAGCTCACAAGCTTCAGTCCAGCTGTCGCGCAGGAGAGACCCCAACAGCACCTCAAGATCCCCCATACTCCCATGGCCCCTCACCCAATGCCCCGAACCCCAAACCCTAAACCTGAAACCCCTAAACCCTAAACCCCTAAACACCCAAAACCCTAAACCCCCAAACCCTAAACCTGAAACCCCTAAACCCTAAACACATGAACCATTGGACGCCGGCAACACGTGTTGAGCCCACGAAGCCAGGGCAACAGTCTCACCGTGGTCTCCCAGCCTTCGCAGTCGCCTCCTTCGCCGCAGCTCACTGCGAAAGGGATTCTTTCTACCTAGACCCTCCTCGTACCCTCTATTAGGGCCTAAGTACCTACTATATGGAGGTCGAGTCCTTACGGGTGACCTCTTCCCAAAATAGCCCTTTCCTAGCTAAGGAACTTGATCTACAAAAAGTACCCGGATGGAAACTAACATGAAAACCCCAAAGGGGATCTGCAAAGACTACAGTCCTTCTACATTGGGGCTATATGGGTTTCCATTTTAGTTTGGGGGGGTGTAGCTTCATGGATACAACATTTCTGGTTGCTTGGCTTCCCGGGTATGGTTTAGGGATTCGCGATTTCAGGTTTCGTGTTTAGGGGATGCGAAGTCCCAGTACCAGTTTGGGGGTTCAGGGATTTCGGGTCTGAGGTATTCGAAGCCATGGTAGTGAAGGGAACACCAAGTACCTGCACGGAAGTTTCTCGAAGAGGTGGAAATAGATGCTTTGCAACCACAGTAACATGCAGGAAGCGTCTGGGGTCCTAAGCATGTACAAAGGTACGTTGTTTGTGAGGGTACTGCGGGTGGAAGGAATCTATGACCTTTCGGTCTGACCTCAAACCCAAAGGGTCCAAGGACCCAAATAATAGGGTCTTAGGGCCCAAGCACCATGAATATTTTAGTATTTGGGCCCGAAAGCCCTGTTAATTGGGTCCTTGGATCCTCAGTGAAAGGTAGTACCAAACCATTCGGTCAGGCTTTGCACTCTTGATAGTCTAGGCGGAAAGTGCCAACTTGTCTAGCCTCATGGAAGATCCGGCCTATGCAGGATGTGTTCCGGTAGTCATACCGCCATTACACACAAGCATACAGCTTAGAGCGGATCTCCGTGCATTAGGTTGGATTTTGCATATCTTCTTCTGCTTAATTCCAAAGGACCATGGCCGCACCTCAGACAGGTTTCACAGGGGCCCCTCCTGGTCATCTAGAAGTGGCTTTCAAGGCAGGATTGTGACATGTTCGACCCAGATCAGGATATTCATTTCCCAACCCGGATCCTGATCCCACTCTACGTCCTATGTTCTACCTAGACCCTCCTCCTACCCTCTATTAAGGCCTCAGTACTTGCTATTAGGGACCATATATCCCCAATTAAGGGTACAAGGAGGTTCCTGGTAGATAAGTCTGGCATGAACTTCGAAGGCAGCTCTTCTCAGCAGGTTTGAGGGGGGCAGAGGAACGCCATAACAGGTAGACTGGCTGCACCAGTTGCGTGAGTTGCCAAGAAGACTCAAGGCGTCCAGCCCTCAACATGGAGTATCTCCTTGCAATGGAAGCAGCCATGAAAAGCGCATATTCTCAGCAAGGGTTGGGTGATATTGTATCTAGATATCACCCTTGAGGGTTGTAGTTCTAAGTCTAAGACATTGACCCAACAGAGTCCCTGAACCCCCCACGCCGAAGGCTTTCACATAGAATCCCAGAGTCCCAAAACCCCGAAGCTCTCACGCGCCCGAAAACCAATCCCAAAGCTTAGCTCCTAAGCCCCTCCATCCCTAAATCCCTTAGCCATCCTTAGCCGGAAACCCAAACCTAAACCCAGAACCCTAGTCCAATGTTGGAACCATGGGCGCCTCGTATGGGCATTTAATCCTGGGGTCCTTGTACCATGCACCCTTTAAACACTTCAACCCAATTAAGGGCGCATAGTTAGGACATTGGAAACACGTAGCTGCTAATATCGGGGGCCCATAGGAAATCCTAAACCCTAAATCCTGAACCCTATACTTCCTAAATCCTAAAAGTCTGGGCCCTAAACCCTCAACCTTAACAAAAAAACTAAACCCTATATGTCCCTAAATAACCCTGCATAAGCCCTGTAACAAACCCTATATCCCCTTTAAAGGGACCCCTAAACCCAAGACCTGATTCCTTGGGCCTGCAGATACCAAGCCCGAGGCAGCTCCACGCGCAGCTGTCGCCACCCACGGTCTTCAGGTGCAGGGCTTGCCAACCGTGAGGGTCGAAGTTACCAAATGCTGTCTGAAGAAGGGTTTTAGGTTTTGGATGGTTTAGGGTTTACCTGAACCCCAAAATGATATAGACTAATTACCCTTTTGTGCAATTTTTAGGTTTGGGGTCCAGGCAGGGCTTATTGGTCCACATGGTTTGGGGTTCTGGGTTTTGCGGGGGTTTACGGCCTAAGGGTCCAAGCGCCCATGCTGTCGAACAAGGATCTATGCAGTCTGCGGGTTTTCAGTGAGTTGGTTTACGGCCTAAGTCTCCGTGTGCCCAAATACCTGGGCTTTAGGTACCAACAGCCGTTCAGATCAGAGCAAAAATTTGGCTTCAAAAGCCCAATGATTCGGGTACTTGGGCCCTTAGTTATAGGAGCGAAGTATTCTTCCGGATTACGGTAGAGAAAATGCAAGCAGAAAAGTGCGCGCCCAAACAAGGGGCAACGAAGCACCGTTTTGCTGTTTAGTTTGCAGGCATGGGCTGCGCTCCTGCCTGCCAGTTTTATGCTTGAGGCCTCTGGTCATAGCGCAAGACAGGGCGTTGGTAAGGGCCAGACACGTACATGGGCGCGTTCCTCCCTAAAGGACATGGGCAGATTTGGTGATATCCATCTATATCCGAGCCCTCTATGAGTGGGCTGGGGTGGAATCAGCTGACCACTATGATTGCTCATTGTGTGCTTAAGGGCTCCTTCAGAATTGTTTTCAAACGGCCCCTATCTTGCATACAAGGGACTTCCCCATGATGCGCCCACAATCCCTTTGTATCGCTAGGGTCCCAAAGGGCCATTCAGAAACCTCGACATTGTAACCCAGACCCTAAACTCTAAAACCAGAGCTGTGGCAGTGGCCGCCTACACCTCGGAGCCAGCAGCATTTTGTCTACCTAAAATACAGTCCCCCTTAAGTTGATAGAATATGTTGTATATGGGGATCTTATTTTAATATACCCAAAGGCATATTCTATCTACTTACTGGGGACTCTACACATTAGGACATTTCTCTCTACAGTTTCGGTTGCCACTGGGTAATCGGATTTCTTCTAGCCCCTTAACGAGACTCTCTGATGCAAACAGAGTATGTGTAGATTGCGGACAAGGCATCTCAGACACAGTTTACTGCATGCCTTCCTGGCTTGGATTTTGGTTTGGCTCGTGTGGAGCAGGGCAGCGAATGCCGAATATTCAACATGCTTTCTGGGTGGGCTGGCCTCTGTATGATCGTGAAGCTAGCCTTAGCAACGTACTTATGTGTATTTCCGGCCTACATCCCTCATGATGGAGACCTGTTTAGAATGGGAAGGCTTCAAATGTCATTGATGGAAGACGCTTAGACCATGCCCCAAGCCTCCTATTGAGCTTTGTTTTGGGTAGTACTATAATCTCCACACAACATAGCAAACCCAAAAAGGAACTACATAGGAGGAGTCCTTGAGTAAGCCCTTCGCAGTGTGCCTAGATACATAGACCCTTCCAAATAGAAGCCCTCTCCAGGCTGCAGACGTTTGGGGACTCCTGGCGAGGCTGCAGATGAGGGGAGGGAACTTTTGGAGAGTCTCAGGGCTCAGGATTTAAGATCTATAGTTTTGAGTTGAGGGTGCGTAGGGTTTAGGGTTTAGAACGTTCATGGTCTAGGGTTGCTTGGACTGTCAGGGGCGCTTAGTACTTAGGTAAGTAGGTTATATGGGATAACTAAGGATGTTATGTGGCCTATACGGGCTTTAAGTATACTTTCTAGGTCCCCCTGACCCTCCAAGTAGGACTCAGGCTACGGTACTGAAACCCAATTGCGGCTCTTGGCGTTGCTGCATTGCAGGTGTGTAGCTCCGACTAGGTTTTGGCCCAAACTCCCTTGATTTGGGCTTATACCCCAAGTGATATTAGAATATATGATCTACGGTATAGTCCCGAATTCGGGGAGAACTATTGTGCGTTCTGGTATCGAAAGGCCAAAGGGCCCAAGCACCTGGGGCCCCTTTGTGAGAAGGGGCCTTTGTAAGGAATCCTCGTGTTTGAGCCGCACCCTCCTGGTCTCCTCTGGTTTCAAGCGACCAAGGTCCAGGTAGTACCTGGACCCCAAAAGTATGTAAAATAATGACCTTTATGGCTGTTGTCATGGGCTTAGGGCTATTATTTTACATACTTTTGGGGTCTAGGTAGTGCAAACTATGCGTTGCGAAGGGGCTTCTATGATTACATGTAGGAGTTTCGGGTCGAAGTGTGCGCTAAAACATCAACCCCCTAAACTCCTGACCCCAAAAGCCTAGATTCCTTAAGCCGAAGACCCACAAAAACAAAGCCCTCAAGACTTCTCAAATCCCTAAACCCGAAGCCCTTGGCCGCTACAAACTATCTGTCTAGGGTTTAGTGTTTTGAATTCCCCTCACTCTTGCCAGGTATCCCGCAGTCTACCAGCGGGGCTCCCGTGCAGCTCGAACGCAGCAGCTTCCTTTCCTTGTTTCTTGGGGATCCACAGAGTCCAAGTAGGTATGACTTATAGACTCTAGGGTTAGTAGGCACTAGTTATCCTAGGTTTGAATTCCCAAAATGGGGAATGTGGCTTCTGCTATCTATGGAAACCCCTACAACGTTGGGACTCCAGCACGGTGCAGCGTTTCAAGTCTAGCGTGTAGATTTGAGGGCAGGGCCCTAGCGTTTCAATCCCCGCTTTAAGGTTTTCCGAAAATTAGGAGTCCCTTTTTAGGGGTCCCCCTAAAGAGAACTGTAGTACCTTGGAAGGTCTATGTTGGGGACGCCCGCTTTTTTATGGAAACGAATACACACTCACACACACACACATACATATATATATATGTATATATTTATATGTAGAGAGAGAGAGAGGTTGCTCTGGTTGCTTGCAGCTTGCGCTAAAGGTAACATGTAACCTGCACACCTTTGGTCAACAAGTCCAGGTATGCGCCGCCAGCAACGACGGCATTTCCAGCACCGGCTGCCCAGCATCTTTTGATAGTGTTTAGACCCCAACGGACATTACCTAAGAAATATTAGTGAACGACTTTTGGACAATTTCACTTGGTGTGGTAACAAGTCCTTACTTAGGGATGGTGGAGGTAGTGTGGCTTGTAGGTATAGCGCTTGATGAAGTTGGTTGGATGGCGATAGTCGCCATAGCCGTACGTGCGGGTGCACCAGTCCCCAACGACTCTATGTTGATAAAGACTTTATCTTTAAGGAGGCTATATTGATGGAGAAGAGCAGTGTCAGCCGGCTGTTTGATCTATATAATCCTTACATGACCCTTTACTTTATAAGCCTTAGCTGACTGTGGCCCAACGCCCAAACCCATACATATCCTAAACCCAATACCATTACATCGCCCTGAAACCTAAACATCTAAACCGAAATTGCACCCTCCTAGACCCTCCTCCTACCCTCTATTAGGGCCTAAGTACCTAGTATTAGGGACCATATATCCCCAATTAAGGGTACAAGGAAGGTCCTAGTAACCCTAAACTCTAAACCCTA
>CAJNIZ010002226.1:81785-93022 GCA_905231905.1 Symbiodinium pilosum | reverse complement strand
GGGTACAAGGAGGGTCCTGGCTGAGGTTGTTGCTCCAGGATTCGGCATTCTGAACTCCTGGCCTTGCCTCTGCAAACAGCACCTGGGCTCTTCAAGTACAAGGGTCTAGGGTCTAGGGTTTCGGGTTTGGGGTTGAGGATTTGAAGTTCAGTGTTTTAGGGTTTAGGGTTTGGGGCTTGGGGTCTAGGGTTTGCGGTTTAGGGTTTGGGGTTTAGGATTTGGGGTTTAGAGTTTGGGGTTGAGGGTTTGGGGTTGGGGGTTTAGGGTTTAGGGCTTGGGGTTCAGGATTGTGTAGGGACATGTATGGTGTCAAGCTGTAAGGAAAACTGGCACCAAAATGGACAATGTGCTTGTACAAGCTGTCTTGGATTACAGGTAAGGGTCTAGATTTAAGGTCTTAGAGTTTAGGAGGACCCCCCACCCTGTAATAGTGGCTATGAGGGATAATAAGGACTATATTAGGGTCCTCTTATATCCCTAGTATACCACTATTACGGGGTGGGGGGTCCTCCAAACTTATAGAGTTTAGGACTAGGGGCTGGGTTGTGGCAATTAAAGAATCAGGTGACCATGTTCCCCTTCAGGGCATTTGGAACCAGCAACATTGGTGGGTTTAAGGTTTAGGGTTTTTGTGTGTGCAACTAATCACAGCCACAAGACGTCTTTTCTGACTGCTGAGATTGTGTTGTAACATATGTGTGTTGCCTTGAATATGGGGACCCTGATCTAGACCCCAAACTACTATAGGGAACTCCCAAATGGCACCCCTATTTTTTGTTTGTCGTAGGTTCTTGGATATGGTAGCTAGATGTTTGTCATGCCTGCATTCCTATACCAGCCCCCTTTAGGGTTTAGGGTTTAGGGCCGCGTGGTCCCTTGTGCAAAGGAAAAACCCCAGAACAAGCCCGTGATGAACCTCAAACCTCCCAAGGCCTTTGATGTGTTGTTGTCCTATAACTTTAAACCCTGTAAACCCTAAACCGCAAGCGGGGAGCAGCTGCATGGGAGCCTCTGGCCTAGATGTTGAACCCTCAGAAAGCCCAACATCCCTTGATTAGGGCATATACCTTAAATCTTATTAGGGATCTACTATTGATGTTAAAAAGTCTGCATGACCTTACTATACAATCATATCATAATTCCCAAGGTTCAGGGTACTTAGATTCATGCAGGAATATTAATATCCACCATAGTACCATTCAGCTATAGACCTTAGGAGGACTCCCCACCCTGTAATAGTGGTATAGCAGGAATATAGCAAGACCCTAATATAAACCCTATTACTGGGTGGGGGGTCCACCTAATAGATACCCTAATTGCGATTTTCGGTTTTCAGGAACATCCAAAGCCCCGTCAGAGCTCAGGCAATTAGGTGCACGGCAAACTTGGCCGTCTGCCAGCTGAAAATGTAGCTCTTTCGCGGAAAGCCGGGGTCGCAGGTTGTGCCCGTCTTAACTTTAGGGCTTAGGGTTTGTAAGTTCGTGGAAAGTAGGGATGGCAGGTTGTGTTCGTTTTAATTTGTTGGGTTAGAGTTTGGAAATATTCACGTAGGGATGGAAACTGGCAACATGTTTGTGGAAAATGAACCAGGCATGATGATTTATGATATCCTGCTTGCAGGATCTGGCCTAATTCTTTCCCCATAATATTCAGCCCCCTAATATAACATATGGGTTCCGCTGAATTAGGGGGGGTCTCTAGCATGACTCTTAAGGATTAGCGGTCTCCTTGATTTTAGATTGTGATTGTTTTTGAGTGTTTCTTATAAAGGGCCTTATGTCAAAGAACCTAGTGGGAAAGAATCAGCTGTTTGTCTGTCTGCCTCATTTCTGTTCATCATGCACTGGAATTGATGATCTCATTAGTCATGACTACATACTCCGTCATTTTCCGGTCCACCGATACATACCCTCCCCTAATATTAATTACGGTTCGTAGTAAATACATTGTGGGGGAGCCCATTTGAGTAGTATTTTATTTGGGAATACTATGGTACCCATTATGGAGTAAGATTATATCTTCCTTTTGGGGTATAATATTTTATATAAGGAATATAATCTTACTATGTTTAACCACCAAAAAAGCACTACTCATTTATAGATCGAGGAAGATTATAGTGTCAGGCTACACCTGCACCCTTGACAGCCCGCAGCTCCATCCCCAAAAGAGTAATTTCCAAACCTGAGGTTTAGGCTTTAGGGTTTGGATTTAGGGTTTAGGGTTTAGGGTAGTTTGCAAAATTTAGGTTCAGGCCTTAGGGTTTAGATTTAGGGTTTAGGGTAGTTTGCAAACTCCAGGTTTAGGGCTTAGTGTTAGGGTTTAGGATTTTCCAAACTTTAGGTTCCATTTTCGCCCAAGATACTAAGCGCCGTTCCTGGTAATGGGCACAGCGAAATGATTAAGGCTCAATGATGCCAGGATGCCTTATACAAATTAGAGTGAACGCCTTCATTAAGGGGTGTTGGGCAACCTGTGTAATCCATATCAGCCCTGCTCCTATGCAGCTTGCAGGTGCATTTTCCTTGGCAATCGAGCTTCGAGGGTTCAGTGTTTAGGTCAATGTTTAGGGCCACGGTCTTGGTGCTTGGTGTAGTGTCTTGGGGATGTGAATTTCGGGTCGCTATTAGTGATTGAGGCAGGTTTCGGGGTTAGAGTTTTGGTAAACCCTAAACCCTAAGTAGCATGCGCAACTTCCCTGGCTTCCCGTGAGTATGAATTCTTCTGTCCTCTTGACTGATCAGGCTCACTTGGAGTCTCTCCAGACTCATCAGGGAGTTTCTCCAAAACCTGGATCCTCAAACCTGAGAGGCTAAGCCCTAAATCTGAGCCATGGTCTAAACTCCCCTCTATCCCCCTTAACAACCTCTACTAGGTGCCCCAGTGGTACCCTTTTCCCTTTTCATGTCGTGGTCTCCTTATTAAAACAGAACAGCAGCCAGGAAAAACCGTACCCTTATTAAGAATGGGGTTACGGTGGAACCTAGTCTATAATAGACACCCAAATATGATTCCTTATATCCCCCCCCCCCCCTTCGAGGAGTTTAGACTATAGCATATTTCCCAAATTCTAGGATCCTATTCTTCAGAGCCAGGCTTGGGCCCTGGAACCCTAAGACCCTTAAACCCTTGAAACTCTAACACCCTAAAAGCCATGAACCCTTAAACCCTTAAACCCTATTTATAGCCTATAAACACTAAACCCTTAAACCCTATAAACCCTATAAACCCTAAACCTGGGATCTTCAAGTTGGAGAAAGGCCCCATTGGAGTCTCACCAGACTCATTACAGCTGAAATATTTATGTGGGGGAAGCCGCATGGCGGTAGTCAGCTGCCCAACGAGCTCACTTGGCTTCCTTCAAAGAATCGCTAGGGTTTAGGGTTTAGGGTTTAGGGTTATATTGGGGTTATATAGGGATAATGGAAAAGAAAATGGAAACTACTATTTAGGGTAAAGTTTAGGGTTTAGGGTTATAGTCCCCCTTAAGTAGATAGAATCTGACTTTGGGTATATTATAATAAGATCCCCATGTACCCAATATTCTATCTACTTAAGGGGGACTATAGGGTTTAGGCCGTGCAAGGAGGCAAATTTAAGGTAGAGCCGGTGCATATCATGGAGTTCACTTGTTGCGACCGATTTTAGGGCTGCGCAAGCGTAATGTAAAGTTCCTACTCAGTCTGTATCCGTGTATTCACAACAAACCTTAACAGAGACTTGAGCAGTTCTCACCCTAAACCCGAAACCGGCTTGGCAGCACCGCAAGGATCTAGATAAGGTTGTCACGCACAGGAGGCATTTGTGGGGTAGATCTTCGCAGCAATGTGCATGTTGGAAACAAGGCTTATCTCCTGAGGTGCCGTGATGCAATGTGTGTGTGTGTGCTGAGGGAGCACTGCTATCTTTCCAGCCTTTGCCTTTACGCTTAAAACAATGCATGGCTTCTTACGAGGCTTGTTTGGTTTGTTTGGGTTTAGTTGTTTTCCTGAAGCCCTTCTAGCTGGAGCTTTCTCAGCACCTAGTTTTCCAACTTCACTATGCTCACCATTACAGGGGCAGAGATGTTGGCTATGCCATGTGTAGATGCCTGTCATTGTTGCACACGAGAATTGTTTATCAGAGGCCTTCAGGGCTCCTGTTCAGGTAATAGGTTCACATGCAGGCTGCTTGTTCTAGGGCTCTGCAGTAAGCAATGGACACATCTTGATTGTTTGGAAATGCACAAATACGCTGTAGATCGAATAGATTCTTGTCATTAATTGCTTTCTTTCGCACGGGTTGTGGCTGGCCGCCAATCAGTTTCTTTAGGGCAGGACACGAAAATGAAAATGCCCAAACTCCGACATCCACTACGTGCTGTCGAGAAAAAAGGTGGCTGCATGCCTCCTTGAACTAAGACCATAAGCGATTTGGGGTGTGGTGGCAGGCTCTAGACTACAACCAGGCATTTGTGATTTGAGTGTCATTGCTTGGGGATGTGTTTCTCTAACTGTTAAGCGAAAAAGAAGGAAGGTTTGCAGTCTCAATGAGAGATGCAGATGTGGAGGGCTAATAAAAGGCCTGCGGGCAAACTTTGTAATTATCTGGGCGACTTGGTCCGAATACTTATCACCAGACGTGTGCAAGAACGGGGCTCGCACCATATGGTAGTCATAGAAACAGAATATTCTCAGTAATAATAGTATTCATTGATGAACCATTCTTTTTATACCAAGAAGTCACAACAGAAATAGTCACCCTAAACCCTAAACCCTAAACTGAAAGGCTTAAGGGCCACGGCCCTAACTAAGCCTTAGCCCTGAGGTCGGCAGGGCTCTGACTAAATCTGAATGAGCTTGAACCTCGTGTTGTAAAATATTACAAGTACCTGGACCCCAAAAGTAGGTAAAGTTATAGCCCAACACCTTTAGATACAGCCAAAAGGCAATTATTCTACATACTGTTGGGGTTCAGTTAGCTACTTCACAACCGCAGGCACGTGGGTATCTCAGCAACCAATAATCGTACGGGTCCTTGTATATGCTTCGGTCACAGCAATGGTTTCTTTATTTCTTTCATTAGAGGATCCAGGCAACCTTCCAAGTACAAGGACCCCCGTACGCAATGCGAAGCCAAAACCGCAAAGTCTCTAGGCATCAGACTCATCAGAAATCAACATGGAGAAGTACAGTTGCCTATATAGATAAAGACTACATTCATGTCATATATATATATGTGGGGCTTTGGACGCTTTGGATGGAGCTAGAACATATGTTACTCAGGTCAACCTCACAACACACGTAGCAGCTGAGCTCGGATTACAAACTGCGCACGCAGGTGCCTGACGTGTGGAGAGGCGCTTACCTCTTGCTTGATTTGGAATGCTTGGCACCCCCAACCCCCAAGTAAGAAGAGCATGAGTAACCCATAATCCCCGAACGAGGACAGTAGAGCGTCATATTTCAGTACCTCTGTGTTCCAGACTGTTGGCACTCTTGGGCCTGGGTTTGCCAAGTACTCGCTCTTAGGTTTAGGGTTTAGGGTTCCTCCGTGCTCTTGAGAAATGGGGGATACTACGGGGCTTCCCCCCCCCAGAATGATATCCAAGCCCCCAGATCCCAAAAGGAAACAGTGAGTCATGCTAAGTACCGATAGCACACTAGATTTTAATCTGTCATGATTCGCTTTTTTATTTTTGCTTAATTGGTTTTACACAGATTTCACCTGGTTTTGATTGCCCGGCGAATAGATTATAATTTGATTTTGGCTTGTTTGCATCCATAGACTTTGGTTGCTCTGGAATAATTGCGAAATAGCATTGAGGTGATTGTTGATTCGGATTCGGTGTTTAGCTAATTTCGAACAGTTCTTCTTGGTTGTAGATAGATCTTAAGTACAAAAATGCGAGAATCATGGCCCTGAAAACATTTGCTACTATTCCAGGATCTTCCAGGTCGTTTGCCACTAATGAATCTCAAGAACCTGTCGTGCAAGGCCTGCGAGGGTTAGCTCACGAAGCAATGTTTGAGCGAATTTTAGAAAGCGAATCGGCTCTCTTATACTCATGTTAAAAGCAGCGTTACCCTAGGGATCCAAACATACAGAGAATACCTACATTGGGCCTCAAAGTCTACAAAGAATACCTACATTGGTCCTCAAAGTCTATAAATTGTACTTCCATTGGGCCTTAAAGTCTACAAATCATACCTACATTGGGCTATTTGGATCCTTGTAGGCTTAGCACGTCAGGCTTCCAAATCAGCTTCCCTCTTCAGATTTTGAGAGCAGCTAGGTAAGAAGGTCTAGTTTAGGGTTTTAGGGTTTAGGCTTTAGGGTTTAAGGTTTAGGGTTTTGAGACTAATGACGCTGAAAACGTTTGCCATCATTCTAGGGGCTCTCACTTAATCCCAAATCTAAATGAAGACCCTAGGGCGGCTTAATTAACAACAGCTCGGACAATTGTTGCGCTGACCAAGCTGTTCACGGACAAGCTGGGGAATATGATTTGGCAATGTAGTGGTGATGTGGTAGGGTTTACCTAGACCCTCCAATGTATTACTTTTTGGTAGTCCTAATAAGAGTCCTAACCAAAAAAACCATACCAAACCTGAAACCCTAAACCCTAAACTACCTAGACCCCCCAAGTACCCTCTATAGACCCTAGGTATCCCCAAATCGAAGCTACATAGACCCTGTTTTAGGGTACTTGGGGGGTCTAGGTAGGTAGGGTAACCTTTTAGCCTCCAGAGGTGGCTTCCCAACTCCTTCGCCTTCCGGCTTCTCAGCGCACCGCTGCCTTCCCGCGCCGACTCCGGCACCTCAGCCACAACAATGGCAAATACACAGACCTACACCAGGGGTTTAGGGTTTAGGATTTAGGATTTAGGGTTTAAGGTTTCCAGGACCCTCCTTGTACCCTTAATTGGGGATATATGGTCCCTAATAGTAGGTACTTAGGCCCTAATAGAGGGTAGGAGGAGGGTCTAGGCAAGGATTTCAGTTCGGGATTTTAATGGAACTGTCTAGGGTTTAGGAATAGAAATGGAAAAAGGAGATGGAATTTTAAATGGAAAGTGGGAGTTAGATGGGGTTAATAGAGATGCCTGCGAATGTTTTGCCCCAGGTTCCTCGGATAGTTCTGGTATGGGTTACCTCAGCTGAACCCCCCAGTCATATGGAAACCCCATACAGCCCCTATTTTAAAGGACACTACTCTCCAACGGGATTATTTTCAGTTTCTAGGTTAGTTTGCGCACGTGCAGATGAGCTATAGTCGAAACTTCTAGTATCCCCCTTAATAACCCCTATGGTAGTCCCTTATATAATCCCCTATATAACCCCCTTTAAGGAGTTTAGACTATAGCTCAGATGAGGAGGTTGCTCGAGGTTGCAGGTCCAATTTCGGAGACTTCGGGCTGAGCGGCATTTTGAGTTGGCTTCTGAATGGTGAGTTCCTTTTTGGGAGAGTTGGGTGGGGTGGTGAGGGGTAGGGAGTGTGTTTAAGATCTGGGCCCCACCGGGGGATCCCTCCACTAACTGTGTATAAATGTATAAAGAGGGAGATTTCCGTTGAAGCAAAACGTGCCAGCGAAGACAAAGAGCAGTGGGATGTTGAAGGGAGACACGGGTCAGGCAAACAATCCCCTCCTGTTGACCAACAACAGCTCTCCTTATCATACAGTATTTTACACGTCTGGAACATGCATGGAACGTTTTGTTATGAGGGGAAGGAGACTACTCCAGAGACCTTCGGCGTCGAGCCATCAGGAGTTGTAAAAATCTCTGAAATCTGCGGAGCCGAGAGGGTAAAAAGTACCCACTTTGCCCGAAAAGGCTAAAACGGTACCTACTGTGGGCCTTTGGGCTCCCTAGGAAAAATTCCAAACCCTTGGAGGGACAAACCCCTTGGGGCGGGGATCCTGTACATGAAGCCTCCTTGCCTATAACATGCGCTGTGAGCAAGAAGTTGAAGATGTCACCATATGAAATTTGAAAGGATTCACCGACATTTTTGCTTGCTGAGGCCTTCACTCAAGCCGCCGCAGTCTCAAGCAGTTGGATTCTCAGCAGGGGTGGGGTCACTGTAGGGACATCAATTTACCGTTCATGGTGTGCACAGCCTTCATAAGGGCCTACAGTGCATCCGTAACGCTCATGCAGTGTTAGGCAGGATTTGGGGTTCAAGGTTTGCAGACTGAATTTGGGCATCAGGGTGAAGAGATTAGGGTCTAGGGTCTTGTTTGGCTTCGATTCTCGTGGCCAGCTTATAAATTTGAAGCTAAAACTGGCCAAGGTCCACGTAATAGCCTCTGGGGCTGCAGACGCTGTGCTGACTGTATCCTCAGTCGACTAAAGATCCAGCCCGTGACATCCTAATTGAAAACTTCGACCAGAAAGCGTTGATGACAGGCGAGCTTGCTGATCACATCTGACAAACATCACTCACTTTGCCGTCTTCATTTGCTCTGGATATTCGAGATGTCAGCTGTGGGTAGTGCAGCATCAGGAGTCTCCTTCAGGGCCGCAAAAAGTCGATTTCGGAATTTAACGTCCTGAGGTTCTCGCAGTTTTCTGGGATCTCACAGCTTAATGTCCCACTTGTCTGATTTCTTTCGTAAATGCACAGGTGAGTAGATTGCTTCAGCAGATGGTGGAGACGTGGCAAGCCCAGTTTGAGCCCTGGTGGGACACACTTTTGGGCATACCTGCCTGAACAAACGAATCCGCGTATGCTCATACATGGTCGACTGCGGAATGCGGGATACTTCTGGACTCCTCTGGGGGGGTCACTCAGTAGTGTTCAAAAGGAATGTGTCTCAAAAGTGCACCAACTCACCCACAAGCCTGAGGATTTTAGGATGTAGGAAACGGGCCATGTGTGTTGATGAGCCTCTGAGGGCTCTAAGTCTATAAGTACTACCTACATTTGGCCCAAAAGACTAGATATAGCCACTCCGGCATATAGGGCTATTGGAGCCCTACGATAGGGCTAGGCAAGCTTTACTCGAGTCAGGAACATCTTCCAAACAGGAGGTCATCGACAACTGGGCTTCAGACCTAGCGAATCCTTACGATTTCAGGCTCAAACTTTTAGATCGCAACCATGAATCGTACCACTGGGGTGAAGGGTTTAAAGGGTTTAGGGTGTGGGGTGCTGCTACTACTACTACTACTACTACTACTACGACGACTACTACTACCACCACAACCATCCCCTGTACCGTACCCTTCAACCTAGGTGGCCGAGTTCCGACGGGCGCGACGTCCAAACCTCGATGTTCAAGAGCAATACCTTTGCATCTATAGTCCCCCTTAAGTAGATAGAATGTGGGGTATATGGGGATCTTATTATAGTATACCCAAAGCCATATTCTATCTACTTAAGGGGGACTATATACCCTACCCTTCGTCAAAGGTACCTACTCTTGTATATAGAAGCTACTAGACGGAAGGTTATGAGTTATCCTACAATCGCGGTAGGGTATACGGATCCAGGTACTGTAGTAGCTTGAGATTTTGGTCTCCTTAAGCAATTTGGGGAGTTTTGTAGGGGCTATGCAGGGAATAGAGCTATATTAATTTATCTACATGCGCAGGCGAAGCTGCCTACTTATCAGATTAGCAGGGCCCGTTTGCTCCCGTACATCATCAGGGATCTATGGCATGTATTTACAGCCGCCAAGGAAGAGGACCCATGCAAGGGGCGCGAGGTAACATCCCTGAAAACCTAAACCCCCACCTTAAGCCGACAGTTCTGACAAATTCTGAAACGGTCACATCTCAAGGCTGGGGTCTGTCTTGTGTTCCTTGTTCTAAGGGCCTCCAGAAACCCACACCCTAAACCCTAAACCACTATGCTGCAAGCTACCAGAATCTCTTTGTTCAGTTGACCCAATTTTGGACCTTTGTAGGTACAGAGGCTACTAACAACGTTCCCCACGAATTCCTTGTGTAGTTATACAGTATGATATACCCCCAAACCCTGTTCTAACCAGGCCCTCCATACAACTCCTGTAAAACCATGTATAGGCCCGCTTCCATTTCATGTGTTGTTTTGGCTCTCCAATATCGTCATGATGCGTTCCCATATACGCCTCAACCCTAAACGAATCTTCCAGTAGTTTCCAGTTTTGTCCACTCCCCCTCCCCCACCCCCCTTCGCGAAAAAAGAATTTTATACCCATGTAACCCCTTCCAAGGGAGCCCATATGGCCCTACATTATGCAGCTCCCTACCAAACGCCCTACGTGGCTCTTGCTTATGCAGCTGTTTCACCGGCTCATGCCTAATTCGCAGTCGCAGAATCTACTCCACGTCTGTCGATTTACTAGGGTGCTTTGTGATTTTGCGGGCTACATACTGTTGATATTAAAGGTCCTGCATGACCCTAGTATTCTAGCATACTATAGTACCATAATTTCCAAGGTTTAGGGTACTTCGGGTCATGCTTGATTTCTAGTATCCGCTGTACTTGCCCCAAGTGACCGGAAGAAAATTCATAAGTAAGCATTAAGATTTTTTACCTGAAGGTGCCTGCTCACAGCTCTAGATCCCACACCAGACTTTGAATTCACGGTCCTGTGTTGTCCTGAGCCCTTGAAGCGGCATAGTCTGGAATTTGTGAAAATATTCATTATGTTGGAGGTGATATCGATACTATTCGAAGAGACCATTCCCTTAAGAACCAAGGAATCTTGAAAATACGGACGACCTAGCGGCTATCAGATGCCAGACGTCGCAGTATTTGCGTGCGAACTCTACTCTACACTCAAGTTCCTCAAGCTACCCTAAACCCTTAACCCTTGACCTACTTTTCTTTCTTCTCCTTCACACATCTGAGCGTTTCTCAGGCCCTAAATCCTAGACTAAACACTATTTGAACCCTAAACGTCGGGTATTTTCGTGGGCCATGGACCTCAAGCCTGCGGCACGCCGCAGCGCCAGCAACCTGCGAATCCGGCATTGGCCTTTGGCTCCCTGGCGCTCCTTTAGTCTGAAGTTCACACACTGTGAATCTGGGTGTTTCTTAACAAGGGGAGGTCTGAGCGATATATGGGGGGGCCTCCAGGGCCTCCAGGGTAAACCTGAAAGTTACCCACATATGGTTTATGGCTTAACTTGTTGGACCTGCAGGGATGTAGTAGGTGGGAGTGTGTTCCCTTGAGACCCGGATTCATCTCACTTGGCGGCCAAAAGGACCTCATTCTGGCACTGGGGCGTGAGGAGGACTACATTTCTAGGGTTTATAGGGTTTAGGT
>CAJNIZ010002226.1:26276-81685 GCA_905231905.1 Symbiodinium pilosum | reverse complement strand
TTGGGGCTGTAAGGGAGAAAGGAACCAGGATACCTCCTCTTCTCTGCATACAAGACTGATCTAAGTCTTATGTAAGGATTCTCACTCGCAGATTCCACACGTGAGCATTTCTTCAGTACTGGGTTCTATGCAGCGTTTGCCATTTGGGTCCGCTAATTTCAGTGTACTTTATTCGGGGTATTGATTATTTCTGGAGATCAGCCCTGCATGACCCCAAATCCACTTCCTTATGAGATTGATTTGCCATATGATGCTCCGCCATTGTGGTAGTAGCCCTAACCTCAACGTCTAGATAGCCCATATTCCTACAGAACCGCTACATCCCTTTTCTTGGCAGATGCGGGATGCAGGTTGTGGCAAGAGGTTCTCCTGTGCCATAAGGGTTGGGATAATGGAAAAGAAAANNTAAATTGGGGTTATATAGGGATAATCCCTTTGCAACTCTCTAGATCTTGGCCCTTGCTTCAAAATGTCTGCAAGATGCTCAATACCTGCCCTAAGCCCTAAACCCTAAGCCAGTGCCAACTCAGGGTGCTCAGTCAGGGACCCTTTGTCTCTGCCTCTGATTTCAGGTTGGTGCAGTGCGGGAGACAGTCTTGCAGCAGCATATTGTGGTTTTCTGTGAACCATAAACGCGGGGTTGAGCATGGTGGTGCCCAAGCGTAAGCAAAAGGCAGTGCCTCAAAGTGCCGCCCATCTGGATTTCCGGTTTTCAGAAATTTCAGGTTTAGTTCAGGCTTATAGTCTCAGGCAGAGTCACACAGCTCCATTGATTCCAAGGTGCACGACGGCGCATCTCTGAAGAGCCCCTCGCTGGAGCAGGGAGACTTGCAAATTTTCTCCACATTAGGAGGCTACAGTGGATACTAGAGATCCTGCATGACCTCAAGGACCCCAAACCTAGGGAGTCATGATACTATAGTCTACTAGCTTCATGCAAGATTTTCAGTGCCAACGGTAGTAAAAGGTTCTACACCTGCGACCTAAACTATGCTATGGGATTCGAGATGTCGAATTTAACAGGATGCTCCGTTTGATGCAGCCCTGGGTTGGGTAGATGACACTTGATTTAAATTGTAGGGACCTTGATATTCGGGAATCTCCGCATCTGATGCAGTGTAGTAGCTGGGTAGGGGCATTGCGCACTCTTGGGGTAAAAGCGTAGACTGCTTCTGTCCTGGGGAACTCAGCAAGTGGGGAG
This sequence comes from Symbiodinium pilosum, assembly GCA_905231905.1. NCBI lineage: Eukaryota > Dinophyceae > Suessiales > Symbiodiniaceae > Symbiodinium > Symbiodinium pilosum. Next base: position 80,484 of record CAJNIZ010002226.1, on the reverse strand, counting down.
GGGTGCAAAAGGTGCAGGAGGAAAAGTTTTTCTTGCTTCTCACACAAGGCTTCTTGTGGTCATTTCATGCGACTTTGCTCTGTAACATGGCCTGACTTTAAATGGCTGCTTGAGTATGTGTGCTTCAACTTTGTATATAACTTGTTCTGGTATAGTCATGGACTTGACTTTGTTTTTGCCGGTGTATGCATGACAGTCCTGGGTAGCCAGGGATGGGGGGGTGTACTTGGGGGGTTCAGGGGGCCTTCACGAATATACGTACAACTTTATAAACCCCCAATAATAATAAGCCAACTTATCCAGTTAGTTTCCTAAGTGCTCTGGCCCTTCAAGTATGCCGCTACAGGCAGAGATGGCAAGCTCAAGTGCCAAGATGAGTGGCGGGCTGAGTTACAGGGCCCAGGTTACATTCCTAGTTGATCGTTCGCGGGAAATCGGGCATCGACCTCAAAGTAGCTCGTATATCATTCCCAAATGTGGTAGTTTCCTCAGCAACAGCCAGCTATTTCTGGGCGCTTGGGGCTTGGGGCGCTCTGAACAAGCTTAAGGCCAAGCTTAAGAAAGTTTCGCATCAGCCATTGCAGCACTTTAGAGTGTTCTAGAAGTTTGAGAATTTAGGTGGCCGTCTGCTCCCACCTGCTAGTCTTGGAGGAATGCTCTGAGAGCTTCCTGTATCAGCATGAACCTATTTGATCCAACCACTCGGAATGCTGGTAGTATGCAAGGTTTTAGCAGTCTCATTCATGGAGCACTCTTGCACAATCTAGGCACGTGGTCTCGTATTTGGAACCATTCAGGGTCTGTTCTGTTCTAGGGGTACGTTAAACATTGGTCACTCTAGGCAAGCTCTGCGTCTACTGAATTTGAAGTCGCCTGCCCTGGTAAAAATGTGCTCTTCCAAGTTTTCACTGGTCTCTGGCAAAGTCTTCGAGATGCGGGGTTTTTAGCATGAGGGGAAAGAACTACTTCTTGTAATGTGATTACATCCCAGTGACTTCATTGCCCTAATCAGCTTCTGATCTTTCCACAGCTTCTGCCCGCAAGACCTTCAAGACAGCCTATGAGTCTTTGTAAGGATTGCGCATGGCCATATGTGAAAGCAAAGTTCCCCTATCTGTCCTCGACTCACGGGCAAGCTTAGCAGGAACCTCCCAACAAACCGAGCAGACGTCTCATTCTGATAGCATCTGCCAAGACTGTACCTAGAGACTTTGGAACAAAGGTAAAAAGATACCAAGACACAAGGTACAAAAGGCCCTTTCCTAGGGGCACGTTGGACCCAGCCTTATCTGATCTCTTCATTCGGATTTCCTCAAATAGGGGCTTCAATACTGTTCCCAATTTACTATATAATCCTTATTGTGGGAACCAGCCGAAAGGGGACCCCCCCCCGAATCTTTGGAACCCCCCCCAATGCTAAGCTGTTTGTGAGGCTTCTGGAGTGCCGGTGGCCGAATTTGCTCGACCACTCGAAGCCTTTTGAAAAGGCACTCGCACCCTGTATTATAATATGGTAGTTTCCATTTCTTTTCCATTACCCCCCATATAATCCCAATATAACCCCAATATAATCCCAATATAACCCCAATATAACCCCAGTATAACCGCAATATTGAATAATTAGTAGCATTATTCTCTTATAGCTCCGATATAGTAGGTCTTATTCTTATCCCGCCAAGCCCGATTCTACTCATTCAGGCCCTTGCACTACAATCCCATTGACTCGTCCTTTAGGTCCCTTTGTCCCTTTTATGTTCGATTTGATTCTTCAGTGAAACACTGAATCCCGTGCAAACGGATATTCCCGGGACCCTGCAGGTACGTTATTGTCTATGTTGTTAACATAATAAGCTATGTCATGCTTTGCACGATTAACCTATATAGTAGGCCAATCATATGGATCTTCACCCATTTTCCTATCTCATGGACCCCACCAGAGTCCTGCAACGTGTAGGCCCGCGCAAAGACACGCGGCATAACACGGAGCAGTTCGCGTCCTAGAGCCTCATCGCAAGTCTTGGGAGCAAGCGGTGGCTTTGGGATTGAAAGGCGGCTCCAACATGAGCAGGTAGAATAGAGGGATGTAGTACGGGATGTATGGACTGCCATCTGAGCTTATGACTGATTAGACGCCGTCTCCTTAGTTAAAAAGGCTTAAGACATCCCCGTCAGTAATGAGTGGGGTTGGGGGGCGTGCTTTGCTGGTGACGGTGTGGTTAAAAGGTGACTGAGGCTTGGACTTTGGCAACTGATACAGACCTTATGGTGTTGGCAGTTTGGGGTTTGAGGCTTTTTCTTGGTTCCGACACGGCTTGGATTGGAGCTAGAGCGTTCGCACAAGAGACCCCAAGGGTACATGTAGTTATATGATATATACTTACGGCCCAAACGGGGCCCCAAGTATATACCATGGCATGGACCCTTTGAGAGAGTGAGGCCCGCCGTTGCACGTTGCTGTAGGAGGTACACCGCAACTCCCGCCCCCCACTCTCGACGCGGGAAGCTGATAACATTGTTTGTGTTGTGTTTAACTGCTTGAATTAACATACTCGGATCATAACTTCGTGCGGGCATGTTTCAGTCATATTTCAATAAAATCGCCCCGCCAGCCTGCATGAACATGCATTTGCCAGCTTTCATGAATATCTGAAGCCGATTTGCATGCTACGTGCCGGCGAAATGACAAGCGGTAGCCCCGAAAACCTTGCTGTTGTGGTAGTGCCTGCTGCAGGAGCGGCCTGCCTATATTTTTAGCGTCATTCTTATAGTAACCAAACCATGCAAGCCTCCGACTGAGGACCGACGTCCGCGCCAAATGGTGCTGGACGGCTAGCTTTGAATTCGAAGGACCTCGCCGGGTTGATGGTCCGCAATTTGGGCTTTTAGGGTGTGAGATGTTGGGCGTTGGCCTGTTAGACCCACTGTGATCCACAATTTGCCGCTGTCAGTTGGGGGCTTTGCTAGGGGACTGTTATATAGGGGTTATCCTGGAATTTTCAAACCCTATATCATTGCTGAGTCCGTTTGAGCTTGCATGTTCGAGCTTGGGGTCACACGCCAAACGTTGCAGCTAACAGGACATGTATTCCAGCCCCTGGACATTTGCCCCGACTGCAATTCACTCGTCAAAGATCGCTGGATGAAGGCTGTTGCATGTTGCATACGGATCCAAGTATACAAATACTACCTGCGTGGGGCCGTAAAGTCTATAAACGTTACCTACATTGGGCTACTGGGATCCCCGAACCCTGAATCCTGTGCCCTAAACCCTAAACCATTACCTACATTGGGCTATTTGGATTTCTAGGGATACATGTAGGCTTTCCAGGTCGAGAAGGTTCAACAGGACGCCCGCAAGGTCCAAAACCCAAAGGCTTCATGTAGCTATCTATCTATCTATCTATATATATATATATATAGTATCTACTTAGGGCCCAAGGGGGTTCCCATAACGATTTTGGGGCCCAAGTATTTACCATATAGATAGCTACATGGATCCTCGGGGAAAACACATTGCATTGAGCAGCTGAGAATCTTAACGCACGGTTTTGTTACCTCTCTTACTCCGCTTCAGCCAGAGTCTGAATCCTGAACCCTCTTTTATCCCAGACCGTCATCAAACCTTCTCCTGTCCAGAAGCTCATTCTTTTGGACTATGATGCCGACATCCTTAAGTTGCTGGATTCCTGATATGTGGGCATTTGGAGCGGAACCCGCGTGATCTTTGAGATGTTTTGAAAAATGGAGATTCTCAACGGGATGATCAGGAAGAGCTGGTAGTGACCAGCCGGGAGCTTCCGAACCAAGCAGGCAGCCTTCTGGGTTGTTTTGGATTTCAGGCTTGAAGGCATTGTAGGGCTTAAAGGCTTGAGGAGTTTGGAGCTTTAGGTGCCCAAATAAGTACCAACATCATGTTGAGGTCCATCTGACGTACAGGATATCTAGCACCACAACACAATAAATAGTGTTAGTTATTTAGGCCTCAACAGTAAAGTCATAAGCCCTAAGCCCTAAACCGCAAAAATCATCAAAAAACAAATTAAGGGCTTCTGAAGTTTCTCAAGACTTAGGCTTGAGTTCTGCAAACGTACTCTAGCGCTCCCAGACAGCCCAATATGCTTTCAGTAGGGTTTTGTGTAGACTTTAGGACAGCACCATATCCCTTAATTCGGGAATATATGTTACATTATGTTAGGGATACTGGTATCACTCAGATGTGTTCCCTAATTGAGGAATATATCGGGCTTTATTTTGGGCTGCCGTACTCCAGACGGAAGCCACGCAGCTTAGGGCTTGAGGAACTTGACAACACGCGGATTGTGCGGGAATGCCAGATACATTAAAGTGAGCCCCGCAACATGAAACCCTTTCTATAGCAGCCCAGATGTATTGGGGCATATATCTGATACTAGAGGTGGTTGGGTTATTCGTAAGCGACTATGCTGGGGGTATATACCAGCCGTCCCAGGTCCCCTGCCTCTATAGGTATCAGCCGCTCTAGATGGGCATAAGCCACAGGAAACTGGATGCAACCAGTCATCAAAGACTGTTGGGCCGGGTAGTTTTCATGTTGGGCCCCCCCATGTTCCTGCACGTAAGGCTGGGGTTGCCTTGTGGCCCAGGCCAGGTACCCAGACAGTCCCCTACTTCGAGATCAGTTTGTGCAAGCTCCTTAAGGAGAAGCGTACCTTTGAGACTTCACAATTGTAAACCGCCCTTGGCCAACCGCTCCAATGTTCCAGCCTAAGGAGCTGTCAAACCTTTTCTGACAAAATTTTGTCACTCCCAAAAATGCAAGTGGTCCCAGTCAGGCTCAGGGATGATGCTTCTGAAGCCCAAAGGCAAGAATCCACAACACCATAAACCCGCCACATGGCCCAAAACCCCAAGCCCTTCAAACCCTTAGCCCCCGGCCCCAACCCTAAGAGCCTAAACTCACCTGAAGCCCTCAGCCCCTACCAAGCCTTCAACCCTAAACCCTAAACGCCTAAGCTCACCCTAAACCCTAAACCCCTGAACCCTGAACCCTAAACCCCTAAACCCTAAACCCTATTCCTCAGCTCCCGCGGCTCGTCCACGCCGCGGCGTTGCCGCCGTAGACGGAGACGCTCCCACACTGCGGGGGAATCTGCCCGAGCTGCCAGGCCTGCCCTAATTTTTTCTGGTAATATAACCCCTATATAAACCCTATAATCCCTATAGTTTCCATTTTCTTTTCCACTATCCCCACTATAACCTAGGTTGTCAAGATTATGATTTTTTGAGGGTTCTTTGAATAGGCCCCGCACTATTTGGGGAACCCAAGAAAGAACCGTAACTTTGACCCCTTTCCCCCCTTTTTTTTGAGTCCTGGTGTATTTGGGTTGTACCAAACAAGGGGCCTCTTTTTATTCCTAGGATACTGAGGATCCTAGTTAGCCGGACGACTCACCTAGAGTGAGCCAAGGGGGGGGAATAGCTCTTGCCTTTTTGTTACTTCACATAACACTAACTTAGATGGTACCCTATGTACACTCATTATATATATATATACACAGCTAGTAGAAAGAGCTGCCAGTCCGTTGGGATACAGAAGCTAAGACAATGTTGGACTTGAAGGGCTTAAATGTAAATGTGAAAGGGTTTGGAGACAAGGCTTACAGGGATTAGTGTAGTCCCTCCAGGTTTCAAAGGGGTTCTCTGGGTGGCAGTTCGGAGTAAATCTACTTTCTCTCAGTTGTTGACTAGGGGAAGCTACTTATGAATTCTGTCCCTCTACCCTAAACCGTCACATTGAGACCCCTTGGTCATCCCCCACAAACCCACTTCCCTTAAGGTCCAGGGCTCAAGCATAATGGTTTTTGGTACCAAACACCATAATCTGCAGAAAAAGGAGGCATGGATCCGCATAGTAGTCTCCTTGGAACGACCCAGAAGATAAGAGTTTCCATTTTCTTGTCCTTCCCCACACCCTAAACCCAAACTGTAGTGACCCCGAAACGCTACACAGCCATTTCCGTGTCCTTTTCCATGTGCCATTCCCTTCGATCATCCAGCTATCTAGCCCTGAACCCTGAACAATATCTCATTTAATTTGCGGACTGGATTTTCCATTTTCATCCCGCGACCCTAACCCCTTAATCCAAACGTCCATTCTATTTTCCGCCATGAGCTTCTACAATCCCTGCTAAACTCCAAGCCCCAAACCAATATGAATCCTAAACCGTAAGTCCTCATCCCTAAACCCTAAATCCTCAAGCTAAAGCTTGAATTAGTACTTTCCATGTGATTTTCTCTTCCCTACTGAGAACCAGCAAGCAATTAAGCAAGCCCAAACGGGACCACATACATGGGAGTCCTGAGTTACGCGTGCCCCTTACATTGGGCCAACTTAAAGATTCCTGCCAGTTTCAATTTCATGTTAGGTTGCCTTGCCATTTGATTCTCCATCATTGGTAAAGTTACCTCGGGCTGCTGTCAAAAGCCTGGTTTTCAGCTTCTATAGCAAGGAAACGGTACTATTTACCATATACCCATATTATGGTAGCTCACACCCTAACCCACATATGCCCATGTTATTGTAGCTTAATTTAAGTTCCTTACCAGCAAGCCTAAACTATGGTAACTTCAACCGCATACCCTATGAATGCCCATATGATTAAGTGCCTTAGCAGCAACCCTGCAAAATCTCCAGGCCCTGAGGAGCTGCGGAGCCACCCCGCTGCCAAGCCTTGGAGCTGTCCCCCGCAGCGGCCGCAGCCGCTGGGTTTTCTTGGTTGCTGGTTTAGGGTTTAGGGTTTTAGGGTTGAGAGTGGAGGGTTAAGGGCTTAAGGTTTAGGGATTAGGGTCTAAGGTTTAGTAGGATTTAGGGTTTAGGGTCTAAGGTTTAGGGTTTAGGGATTTTTAGCGACAAAAACAAATATCTGTTCTATTAAGGGGCTAAAACTTTTAGGGACTTTTATAACAATGAAGGGATTGTACAGGCCTCATGAATCAGAATAGGCTATGTAGGGATGAGGGTTTGGGATTGATAGGGTTTAGATTTGGGATTTCGGGTTGAGAGTTTGGGTTGGTAGGGTGGATGGTGTGTGATTTAAGGGGTTTAGGGTTTGGGATTTTTAGGGTTGAGCGCGCGGGATTTGCGGGGTCGAGGGTGCAGGATTTGGTGCCTAGGATTTGTGTGAACAGGGTTGAGCGATTGCGATTTAGGGTTTGGGATTCGGGGTTATGCAGTAGGGTGTTTAGACGTGAACTGCCTGAATCCTTAGACTAGGGCGTTGGTTTTGTTACGCAACATAGAATGTACATTAGTCCAGAGCATACGTCAGTCTTCTACGTTGCTTACATGTGTGTTCTTGGGCAATGACATGTACCAGGTACCATGACACATAAACGGACTTCGTGGGGAGCCGAAGAGGCCTTATTCTTGTAATACGCCCTCGATCAGATAAGAGATCTTCGTATCGTTTAGGGTATGTACCTCACTTAAATGGTAAAAGCTTCTGAGACTGTACTAAAATATGATATGTATATATATATATATGTATGTGTATGTGTATGTGTATGTGTATATGTATGTATGTATGTATGTATGTACGTAGGTAGGTAGGTATGTAGGTAGGTATGTATGTATGTATGTATGTAGGTAGGTTTTACATTTGCGCACTTTTGGCAAGGATTTCAACCGGTGGCTACCTGAAGTTGGCGTTGGAGCTCAGGGATCTGATCCTTCGTGACGAGGACCTCTTGGCCATCCGAAGGGCTTACAGTTTAGAATTTAGGGTTCAGGCTTCAGGGTTTAGGGGCGCTGGAGAATCAACTGGAAAAGAAAATGGAAAATGAAATGAAGATAGGTGTTTAAGGGGTTTCGGGTTTAGGGTACTTTGTTTGGAGGCTCAGGTTTAGGCATTTTCTACCAGATCTCTAGGGATGATGCAAAGGCTTGGAAGATCTTGGAAGGTTCATTGCCAAGATATCTTTTCGGTGTCCAGGTCTACCTAGAAGTTTGCACTGATGAACATCTGGGCTCAGCGTTGAGAGTGTCATGTGATGTGTCACATCAGTTGCTAAGAGCCCTTTTCGACTTCACCGGGCTGCATTTACACCAAGGTTGGTGATTGGGTGATGCTATGAACATCAAGAAAAAGGCCTGCTTCAAATGGGCTATAGGGGTCATCTTGTTTACCCTGAGGGTCCAAGTACCCAGACATGAGAGCTTTGAGAACATAAAGTATGAACCCCCCCTCCTCTATACGAACCCTCCCTCCTCTAGACCTGCATTATATTGAGAACATTTCTTGTTGTCAGAGGGTGGGGGATTCAAACGTGGTGGGCTGTGACTGGCAAGGCTTCATCTGAGACAGCCTTTTCCGACTCATCTCCTGAACTTGGGAGGACCTTGCTCTGAACTACTTGGTGGCTCAAAGACATCCCGAAACCAAAGCAACTTGAACGATGCACCTCAAGCGCCCGCGCAAGCTTACACTCAGACAGTTTGTAAGCGAAACATGTTCGCGCATCACTTTCTGGATAAGAAGTGCTGCCTAACTCAAAGCGGAAAGGATGCTGCGACTGCTAAGTTCGCAGAGCACGCATTGGATTCTCGATCAAGAGGAGTGTGGCTGGGCGCTGAATTCCTTTCTCGAGAGTGCCTGTTTTCCGGACTCCGCTTTTGTTGATGGTGCGGTATCCAGAGCCCCGAAATTCGACATGCATGCAGTTACACAATTCACTACCTTCTGATGCCATGGTTCCTGAAGCACGGATCCCATATGAAGCGTGAGAGAGCTGCATGGAGCTGCATGGAGTAAAGCTTCGGAGTTCGTCCCCTTCAGCCTATCAGAAGAGGGCCTCTTATGCTTGCCCAAGGAGATTATAACTTTAACAACTTGCACAGCTCCCCAGAAAGCAAGGTTTCAGGGTTCAACCCTAAGCCGGCTTCAAAGCTGAATTTAAGTGTTCCCTAAGGGTCCAAGTACCTAATATTTATATACTTACCCAAAGCCTGTACTATAACTACTACTACCCAACTCCCAAGTACCTCATTATTAGATACATGGATCCTAAACCCTATATACCCCTATATACGTCCCCATATATCCCCTATATATCCCCTTTAAAGGGACCTAATTATTGGGTACATCGACCCGACCCTCTGGGGTTGCCCAGGTTGCTCAGATGGACCCTGGGGGTTTGCCTCGAGGCACGCAGTGCGAGCCACCCCGCGTGGGCTTGGCAAGCAAAATCCGGATTTATAGGGTTTTTAGGTTTGGGGTTTAGGGTTTTTGGGCTCATAGGTTTTGTGGTTTAGGATATTACGGCTTGGGATTCGCAGTGTGGATGTTGTCCTCAAATTGTATACCCAGCTTTTTCAGCTGTCTTTGGCATTGAGGATTCATGCTTCAGGTGGCGGGCTTTCAAATAGAGATGAGGACGGAGGAAACTTGGTCTGGGACTGCTGCTAGTGGTGACGTTCGAGCATGTTGCTACTTTTTGACCCACTCCATGTGAAAACTGCCGGAAGTCACCAACATCTTGTACAACGAACCCCTCCAAAGCATGTCAAGAGTCAAGAGTTTGGGGATCTCGCAGACCTCCAAACTGGGCAGCAGTAGTTGCCCTTTCTTCATGGCCAAATACTCGACCCTTATATGGGCTCCCCACCCCCAGCTACAAGACATTACAAAGCATCCCAACAGATACCTTATAAGCGCTGTAGAACCCCATATGACCCAGAAAGTGTTCTAAAGCCTCTCCTGGCAGAGGCGCTGAGCTTCTACGAGGCAGCCATCGGGCTTTTCGCACGCGCCTCAGGGAGCCTCTAAGCCCTGTATTTTGAGATACAGGGTAATTATAATTATGACCCACAGAAATACTTGTACTTAGAACTTAGAGGATTTAGGGGTTTGATTGGGCTATATGGACTGTTATCATTGGGCTATGATTGCCTGAACCATCAAGGGGGGATCCCAATGGCCCCAAATTGGGTGTGTTGTACTTATGGATCTAAATCCCCACGGCAAGGTTGTTGGGTTGGTTTTGTCTTGCCATGACTGGACTTGATCGCCACTTCCCATTGTAGAGTCCATGTATGCAAGGTTTTTCTAAACATGTTCATGCTCGGAAAAAGCTTGCTGTACACCTGCAGCATTCTCACAACTCGTGAATGACATACATGTGCTTGTCCTTTGACAGCTGCCAGACCACACCTTCTTACTTGCTTCTGAGGTGTGAGATGGTTTGCAGTCTGTACAAACAAGGCCCCACATGCACCGAAAGCCTCCATTGATGCTACGCAGGCCAGATTATACACTAATCGGGGGCGGGCCATACTGTGAGTGCTCAGGCATCGTGCGTTGCCGAAGACTATGGCGGCTTGGACCTTTGATGGCGGCCTCTGTTCAAGGGCAAGTAACGTAAACCCCTAAACCCTAAATCCTTAACGTAAGGCATGAGCTTTTTTGCATCACATCATCATTGGGCTTATGCTGTGATGCCTTGTCTGTCATCATGCGCTCAAATGCTAGAGGCTTCGCTTCTCACACCGGCCCTTCTAGGAAGCCATTAACATAGTTGGGCTTTACTTTGCTGCTAAGGCCCACTCAACTCAGAAGGCAAAGGCAAAACTCCCAACCCTTATTGCAATGAGTTCAGCTCTTTGCAACACATGCAAAGCAAGTTAAAAAGGACCCCGAGACAGCCTGAGGCAACCCGGTGCATCCCTACAATCGCGACTTTGCTGCATCTTGCTTTGCTTCCACAAGTCCCCGGTGCTTCAGTCATAGTGGAGTCCAGTGTAGGGGCCTAAGTGCTCCAAAAACAAAGAGTCGCTCTTGGCTCTTGGCAAGCTTTGACAGAAACCAATGACAACATCAGGCAAAGCCCGCTTCACCACTTGCCATGTGAAAAACCAGATAATCCTGCTACTCAGCCCTTTTTAGAGTCCTGGCGAAGGCAGCACTTCGCTATCCTTGAGCGCAGCCCCCCTTATCCCCATACAACATAAGCTAGAAACCTTTTACGTAGATGCTTCCCTTGGTGTTATTCTTCGATCTAGATCCCAAATCTGAAGCCCTAGTTCAAGAGACCCAATAACATTCTCTCCTAGATCCCAAGACCCAGCACCTTAGGCCATAGAGCAAACCCAACGGCCCAAGCCCTAGGCCATAAACTGTGGGATCCTGAATCTTAAAGCCCTAACATCTTGCAATACTAAACCGTAAAACTCTGAAGACTAAGACCCTGAAACCCTCAACCTCTAAAATCTAAACCCTGAACCCCTAAGCCTCTAAACCCTAACACCTTGAAACTCTTAACCTTAAAGCCCTCAGTCCTAAGACCTTAACTTACTGGGATATAAAAGGGAATAAGGGGCTCTTTTCCCGCTGGAATCCCCATATCGTTGATTCCCATACTCCTTACTAACCTGAACCCAAAACCTGTATCTATATGTCTATCTATGTCATTATACATATATGTATATATATATATGTATATATATAGAGATATGAGCTCATATATATATATATATATGTTTGTGTATATATATATATAAACACTCCCATATTCCGTGCTAAATCCCAGGAGGTTAAGCCCTCTGGCAAGGTGGAGTTTGTCAACTCCGCGCTGGAGCTTTCCGCGCCGCCTGCAGGGACTTCGACCTTGCTGTAGCTGTGGCGGCAAAGCACCTCCCAAGGGGTCCGGGTTTCGGGTCCTTGTTTGGGGTTTATAGAGATTTTGGGGTTTAAGGGTTCAGGGTTTAGGGGTTTAGGGGTTTAGGGTACAGGGTTTGGGGCAATGGGTTTTGGGCTTAGGGGATCTTACCCGAAGGGTACAGGGTACATGTAGTTATATGGTATATATTCAGGGCTCAAGGGGGTTCCCATATGGCAACTTTGGATCCCAAGCATATACCATAGCTACATGCACCCTTCGGGCCTATTTGATGGTGCTTAAGGGGGAGTGGCGGGGTGAATATGGGGACTGCTATTGGGGCATTTGCGGACATGGCACACCCTGAGCACCAGATAGGTTACTTGTTTGCTGTGATTGGCTGTTATGAATGTTGTTAAATCTAATACTACCAATATTGGTATGATGCTCTGTTTAATCAAGTTTATTGATCTTGTTGGTTATGTTGTACTTGTACTACTACAAATACATTACCCTTGTTTAACATGCTCTCATTAGTACTACTAGGCTGAGGGTGGGCAGGATTGGTGCTGAGGGTGTTAAGGTTTAGGTCTCATACGCTTTTTGTTTTTATTGCCTAGCGTTTTGGGTTCAAAGGTTAGGGCTACAGGGTTGAAGCTTCAGTAAGTTCGGATCCCTAGGGTTGGCAATTCCATTTGTGCTGTCCTTTCGGGGGGTGGGGTTGGGGTTAGAGGCAGGGTCCCTGAAATCGTTGAACTTTCAGAATTCTGCTCGCGAGGGTCCTTATGATCAGGTGGAGCTGTTCAGCGTGTACGGTTTGGTCACGGCCCTCAAGGCCTTTAAGCTTTATGTCACTTTATAAAGCATTGTATAACTTTGAGCACGCACCAGCTTAAAAGCACCTCGAAACGCTGCGTTCTTTTTATCTTTAGACCCCAGAATCTCCCAAAGACCACATCTCGAAACGCAAAAAAGCACAGTATGATATTCGGTCAGTCTTGGACATCTTGCTAGTTTGTATTGTCTGCAGACCGGCAACAATGGATGCACATTAAAGATTCTCAATACCATCCCAGCAATGACCCATTATGATTGTGTTGGTTTGTTTCTTGTGTAGGCTAGTTGGGCACCACTGTGCTCATGCTGGCTCCACGCCCTCCCACGTAGAGCTTCCATGGATGCTTACAAGGGTCCCACACAACGAGACTTGAAAAAGCTCAAGGCCAACACTCCGCAAAGGGTTCCTGGCTGCTACCGCAGACAGAAGACAAAAGCACCAAATCCTAAGCCCCCAAGTCGCTGGGCTTCAGGTGAGTTGGTGCATCGGCCGCGGATTGAGTCCGCCATTGCTCTTGCCGGGAGCTGAGGATGCAGCAGAAAGGTGATTTAGGGGAAGAGTCTTTTTATATGGCATGTAGGATGGAGAGAACAAACTTAACCCTGCATGGAGTTCACAGGATTATCAAGGGGTTTCCGAGAAAGCACATCATTGGGGCTGTGAAGGTTGACAAACCATTTGTGCCTCTCTGAGTCTCTGAGTCTCTGAGATTGTGGTTTTGGGGGGTAGGCAAGCGGGGCCTGCTTCAATTTTGACATGTAGGTAGCATTTACAGACTTTAGGGCCCAAGGTAGGTAGTGCCGTCCTCCGCCGTCTGCCAGACGCGGAGGGGGCCGAGCGCTTGCTTCTCGACTGAGTGCTTCTTGGTGACTTCTCCCGTTCTGTTCCTGTTGCCGGCCTGCATCACTTGCATCCCCTGCCAGCTTCTGCCACCTGTCACTTGCCGCCAGTCGCCTTCTTTCCAGTTCTGCCATGTACCGCCGCTCCCCCGGGTGCCCCTAGGTTTGGCTATTAGGGTTTTGGTTCTAGGTCCCTGCCCGTTTTTTTCTGTTTTCGTTCGTTTAGGTTAGGGATTCTAGTGCCTCGCCTTGCCTGCGCGCTTTTGGCACGCTCGTTGCACATAGCGTTAGTGCCTTCGCGCGCCAATGGGCTGCTGCGGTTGTCAGAGAACATCAGATTACATAGGTATTATCCATATACTTGGACTCCTAGGGAGATAAGCCTTCCTTGCAAGCCGAATCCTACTCCATTCCTAGACCTTGTAGCCTAATAACCTGTGAGTCAGCGGCCTGGCTTTAGAGGCTGGTCAACTTCCCCTGGAAGGACGCCTCAACTGAGAACTACCTAGACCGCCTAGACCTCCATACAACGCTTTAAGGCTATCTAGTTTTGTAGTAGAGGATGCTAGACATAGAGTTAGATATCCAAAAAAGGGGTAGCGTATAGGGGTCTAGGTGGAAAGGCGGTAGTGCTAGCTTTGTCGGTTGTGGTTTTAGAGTGGGAGGCTCTTGGTGGCTCTTAGGCTAGAGGGGTCATTTGCGAAAACACTATGACTTTCAACTTCAGCCCCAAATCCTTAAACCTCGGAACCCCCAACACCAGAAACACGCATTCCGAAAGCCCAAACTTTCAACTCTTGTCTCCCAAGCCTTCAACCTCCAAAAGCTAAGGTTTCCCTACACAAAAAGTATCAACCGAACAAAACAGGACCTCAAAAAGGGACCGCTCATTTTGGAAGCCCCCACCCCCTGAACCTCGTAGTCTACACCGCAGATCTCAAGATCCTGGCCCCTAACCACTCAATCCTGCGCGTCCTCGAAAAAGCTTGTATCCCTAAATCTCAAGATCCCCAACGCCTAAATCCCGCGTGATCTTGCGAGTGCCCACATGTTATGAACACCATCCCTATGTACCCCGTCTGAGTATATGAGCTATAGTCTAAAAACCTAGTATCCGCCTTAATAACGCCTATAGTCCCCCATATTAGTTCCCTATATCATCCCCCATATAACCCCTATTTAAGGAGTTTAGGCCATAGTACATACACAGGCCCATGATTTTCTGAACGCGGGGAAAGTCACAAGGCTTGCGCGGCGTGCGCTAGCAGGTGCCAGGCTTCCCGACCGACAGGCTCGCTGAGGATCAAGGGCTTGGTGTGTAGGATTTAGGGTGTCCAAGCTTTAGGGGGTTAGGGTTCATAGTTTCGTGAGTTTAGAATGTGTTGTTTTGCGAGAGTCTACTTGGAGGGTTCAGCAGCTTTTTGGTGAGCTTATCTTTAAAAGAAGAGCGCCGCATCCCTGAAGCCACGCTTGAAAAGACTTTTAGCATTAGTTCAGCTTCTGCTCAGAGGGTGTTGATGTTGGTAAGTGTAATTTTATTTGTTTGGTTCGGGGTATGTCTGTAGATCCAGCCCCAAATGCACAGGCCCAACTCAGAGACCACGTCGTGGTAGGACATATGTCCTTCGCCATCTAGTCACACGTTACCGCCATTTAGCCAAGGGATCAGGGATGGAGTCCCCCAGGTGACCCCTATAGGTCCTAGGAGCACTGAGCCAGCCTTTCTTTCCCTCAATCCTGTAAACCTACAACCTATATACAGCCTCGAGCTCCGCAGACCGACAGGCGGAAGTTTGGGCGGATTTCGAGTTGGTGAGGCCACCAGAATGCCCCTGACGGTTTCGAGGTTCATGACCCTAATGAGGACCGTATTTGGTCTTAGAACCTAAATCCCTCTCACCTTCAAGTAGGAAGGGGTGGAAGGGAGGGGTCCATGTTTCTTCGCTGAGGCGTGCTACGGCTTGTTTGAGGACAGAAGTTTTTTCTGGTCGGTAAAGATGCAGCGCTGTGTCTTGTGCAGGGCTTGAAGTGCTTAAGCCTGACATAAAAGCAGCAGGATCAAGGCATGTGTAAGTCCTTGATTACTTAGGCACGCTGCTCTCTACAAAAGCCCCTGACTGTTTTGGTTGAGGGTGCTCGCTACCTTTCAGCTGTCTGGCGCAGCTTACTTGGCATAATTGGGTACACACTTTAGAGTAAGTGTCATAGCGGGGCCTGGGAGGGGTGCTAGTTTTGAGACATCCTAGTAGCCCGCTTTGAAGAGTTCTCAAGGGGCGGCCTCCCCGTCTTCAGCTCCATGGTAAAGATACCGCGAATGCTGGGCTAGAAAACTGCTTGTATTTTTGCAGTCATACCACAGCTGTCAGAGGACAGAGCAAGATCCTGTGTCCCACAGATTTTACATGGAACTGCTTCCCAGGTCCTACATGGCATTTTGCATCCATGTAAAGCAATGAAAAAACACATGCGCGCACGCGCCGCTCTCTTGGCAGCCGTGGTGAATATGCCAGGATAGAAACATCCCCATGCATGCCTTCCCCAGCTGGTCCGCGACAATGCCCAACCTTCTTGCTGCAGGAGGCGCATGGCGCACCCGGACATGTCGATCAGAGCCATCCAGCGTGAACTGGCCCTCGACAGGATAAGCTCCTATGCGCCTGGGAGTGGAATCATATTGTTGCTGCCTGAAACCGGCGAAATCCTTATTGTCTATGGCTTCTTGGGACTCTTGGTCCACTGCACTGATGGTAAAAGGCCTGGCAGTCCCTTCCTGACCCCACAGGCCTGTAGATTTAGATTGTCATACAAATCTAAAGCTGCACAGGGTCGAACATATAGCTTGCTTCACAGGATGGCAAACTGTGAGCAGAGCCAAGGGCCAATATCAGCGCCTGGTTGAGGAGCCCCAGACAAGCGAAGCAGCTCATAGACACTGGGCGGCTGGTATCGTTGCCGCTCGTCACATGGGCTGTTCTTTTGGCGCACCCTTTGGAGGCGACAGCGTGTTCTAAGGACTACCTCCTGACGGGCTCCTGTCTTAAAACCAATCGCTTTGGGATTTAGTGGGTGCGGTGACTTGTGCTTTTCTGATGCCGGGTTCGTAACAATGAGGATGATGGCGCATTTACAGTTGAGCGTATACAGGGGGATCCTAATGTAGGAAACTGCCATATTGTTAACTTTGCAGTTTCTACTCAATGCTGACAGCTACTGCTAGCAATTGCTATTATACTGAATGGTCACAGGCCCGGACATTCGGGCAGCGAGATGCGGCTGGTCGCCTGACGGAGGCGGCTGGCTGATCATGCTTTATTGTGGTTTTCACTCCCATGTCATGTGCTTCTCTTTCTTCTGCCTATTGTGTTTCAGCTTTAGAGTATCTCCTTCTGAATTGTTTTTGCTCTGTCTTGGTTTTCTACAGGGCTTGTTCCTTAGCATCTGGCTCTTTAACTAAAGCACTTCTCCTTCCCTGATCAACCCTGCCTTTCTCTTCAGCAGGTTCCTTTCCCTTCCCTGTCTCACCGACCCGACAGGTGGAGGTTGAGTCCTTGGCATCATTGCTGCGGATCATGCCTGGCCTCATTTCCTTGCAGCCTTTCTGGATGCAGATCATGGGTTGGAAGCAAGGGCGCATTCTGTGGTCCGGGGTGCGGGGCTGGCATTTGCTAGCTATGGACTTCCTGTGGGATTTTGAGCCTTGGGAGAGCAAATTTCTGGTTGGGGGCCCCAGACTAGGCATCCCTAATCGCTTCATGGTGTCGCCAGAGGTCTACAGCCTTGCGCCGGCGCCTACACGAGATCTCCGTCCACTTCTTACCGCGAGGCACTGGTTTTTGCATGTGGATTGGACAAGTGCATTTCTATAGCCACAAACCAAGGTTTTTGTAAGAACAAGTGAAGCCATGCGCGGCAGCTGCACCTGCGCAGATTTCAAAGAAAGCCAAAACATAAGCCAGCACATGATCAACAAAACCAACAGGAGATCTGTTAGGAGCGAAGAAGCGAGGCATGGCATGCTATTCCATGCACTGGTCTATGCCGAGAGCTTGTCGTGTAAGGTAGCCTTTTCAGTCTGAGAACCAACGGTTGCGCCTCTGGAGCTTCATGTGCTCAAAGCTGTTGCAGCTCTTGAATCACCACTGCCATGAGCGAGCGCTCAGGTGTGAGCTTTGAATGCCCAGATGTGAGAGCCAGCCCGGGCTACAGTGACTACACAAGCGAGCATCTCGCTGGTGAGGCAGATTTACGTCAGGGGGACAATATTCGCTTTTGGCTATGTCTAAAGCCCGGCTTGGCTTATGTAGGTACCTGCCAATCGATGCACTGTCCTTCACAAAAAACTGAGTACAACGGGTTGACGGTCTGCAATGTTGGCATGGGCACCCATCGGCCAAACGAGCATATGTGCGACGGTGCCATCCTTTGTCCAGCATGCAAGGCGCCTTTCAAGCCAGAGGAGTTCTTCTTTCAGTACTGTTCAGCCAAAGTGAAGTTCTGCATAGAACATCAGGAAAACGACGAGTTTTCTTTCTCGGAGAACCGCAAAAACAAGGGGCGAGTCTTTGGAAAGCGTGGCAAGGTTGTGCGCTACACTATGCTCAGGATGGAGGTTCGCAAGCCCGGCATGTTTAGTGAAACTCTGGTTTCCAGGATGGACCCAAGGACGATCCGCTACTCCCAGGAATCAATCAGCCCCAAGTTTGCTGGTGGAAAAGACGTCAGGACAACTTCGAAGGAGTTGCGGGAAGGCGCCATCTCAGTCAGCGATGTTCCTCCCATCCACGTGTTCCGGTGGAACGGAAAGTGGCATTCGTCTGACAACCGGCGGCTTTGGACATTCAAGGATGCTGGAGTTGAGAGCGTGCCCGTCATCTATATCGACAAGGAGCAGGTCCAGCACAGTAAACTCACTACGAAGGACCATGGCCAGTCTATCAAATTTAGATACCCATAGACCTGGCTCACCAGTCAGTCAGAGTCAGGCCATTTGTCATTGCCCAAGGTGCCCAGAGCCTTTTTCTTTCTTCCTTGCTATTGCCGTGTGCGCGCGTTGACAAGCTGCACACTGCAATTGCGGGCTCCTGGCTGCACAAGAAGAGGCAGCACAAATGCTTTTACTCACAGCGAAGCGCTGGGTTTTTAAACTGCCGTTCTGGTCTGCGGAAATACTGTGGTGAGGGTTCACACAGGGTCCACCACTGCACATTACTCACGCCTGCAGCGGCGCACTCAGGCTTCAAGTCAGCCAGTCAGATTGAGAGGCCACTTGTCCGTAGCAAAGGTGGTTGAGTGCAAGGGCGCCGGGATCACAGCCCACCACTTCCGCAAAATGCCATGCGAATGTGGACCCAGCATATTCCTACACACGAGGCCCTTAGCCCGCTTCAATATCTGAGCACAGCGCAGACCAGTGATGCAAACAAACACCTTGTTATGACGTCGCATCTAGTTGTAACAGCAACCAATACCTATCAAGTCACGAGCACATCTTTGCTAGGCATGCCAGTTTGCTACCAGTTTGCGCTCGATTGCATCAAAAGGTCTGCTTCATCCCCCTACAGACTGAGGCATTGTTACGGATTCTTGGGGATGTTTAGAGCTTGTTCAGGCATATTGGCCCATAGCAGTCTTATGAGCAGTCATAGCAAGGTTTAGCTTGTTCCACATATCCTTTGCTTAGCCCTGACGAAGGCAGAGTCCTTCCCTCCAGACACCCCAACTTCTGCAAGCCGATGATCGGTTGTTGCTACAAAAGTTGACCTTACATATTGGAAGCTTTCCAATGTAACCCGCATATCGTCATGACCATGGTGTTTCTACATCGTATTGCTGTGTTATGTGACCTCATGAGCCATGTTCATCCTGGTTCTCGTGGCCGTGCATTACTATGGCTGCTGATTCCATGTAGGGCTTTCAGAAGATTAGCTGTCCCTGTTTTTTTTTGGGGGGGGTCTCCATAATAAAGTTTACGAGAAATGCGGGTATATAGACGGCCTTCCATTTGTGGAAATATCCATGTATGTATGACTCACGACATATGAGCATTGGTCAGTGATCTCTCGCGCAGCTGCCCTAAACCCTAAACCCTAGACCCTAAACCGAAGGCCAGCCTCTCCTGCCTATGCCCTTATGGCTGTTCATCCTCGACGGGTATCTTGGCAGGGCTTCAAGCAGAAATTCAGCTCTGGCCCTCATCCGATGTAGAGTAGTTTGCGCTGAGATGCTTTCTGTATGCGTCATACACCCTGGCAACATCCAGATTTCCACCTGTCCCTATTTCCGATGCGGAACAGGTGCTGTCAAAATCCTAGATCATAGGCCACCTGCAGCCCTGGGGTTTCCAAAGGTACCTTTATGCTGATGAAGCACATGCAGTTGCTTGCTTGCAGCATGCACAATACCAGATGTGCAAACTCAACAAACGTTTTGCAAGCCAACCAGCTGGCTAGCTCATATTCACGGAGAGCCTTGCCAAGCACAAACGCTCTCAGGTCTTTCGATATCGTCCGATTCGCCGCTGCTGACGCACAGACATTGCACGACGCCTGCGCAGCCCAGGGCCTCCCTGGCGCTCTCACGGTGCGGAACTCGGTCCGAAGACGTTCAGCTGTGATGATGAAGTTGGATGATGCGGACATCCAGGTTTCCTTGTAGCCCTCGAGGCTTGCTGGAATGGCGAGTTTTTTCACCACATTTTGGTAGTCCAAGTGGATGGTTGCGACAGTCTTAGTCTGCGTGCTGTATAATACTGAATGCGCAATAGCCAGCCATGTTGCACCTCAGCGAGCTAGCGACAGTTAGGGACAGGCATTCCAACATGACAATTCTACTTCGGTGCAGGGAAGAGGCTTGAGAGAAGGATGTTGGTATTGGTGATCAGGAGTTGATCCAGCTACACGGCATTTCTTCACACTCACCCACCATGACCCCCTACATTATCATGAAGGCATGGCCCTTGAACAATTGTGAAATCCCAGCACATAGCTATAGGGCCCTTTTCCAAGGGGCGCATATTTTGAGAACCCCCGCGACTTCTCTGGCTCTCAACATGCCATATCAGGCCCTAGGGTAGAGGCAAGAATTTGCAGGCTTGCAGGAAGATGAGGAAGGAGCTGCCACCGTATTTGTTCCTAGGTTATCCTGGGCACAAGAAGACCCACACAGGTTTCAATGAACTCTGAAGGGTTGCTACTCCAACTGGAGAAATGAAAGCTCCCAAATAGCAAGGACAACAAGCACAACCGGATTAAGCTGCAGCAAGCATGTCTTCATCATGGCGGCCTGGCCAGCGCTAATCATGAGCCTTTGCCTAGCGTCTGAGTACTGCCACAAAAGATGCGGATCATGCCCTTGAGAATCCCAAATCTTCACTTGAGATGTTTGAAGTTGAGGGCGTCCCAAGTAGTCCTGGAAAAAGGGATATTCAAAGCACACACCACTCCCTGAACAGCCCTTATCAAAACTCCCCAGGTAGGAAAGCGGCTGAATTATGGCCAGGGCCTTTCCGAAAAACTGCGCAATGTCCAAGCTGAATATTGTCACACCCCATGCGCGCAAGCCTTCAAAGCCACCTTCCCCATCAACCTCAAACAGTTGTATGTTTGGCAGTTTTGAGGCCCCACCCATCCTTCTGCGCCTGGGGCAACGTCCTCCACTGACTGGCTTTTATGGCAGCTTGGCTTGGGCTCAAATATTTGTTTCAGAAGTGCCCCCCGCCTGTACCCTAACTGGCATATTAAAGGAGGGTACACCCAAGACAAAGAACAGGAAGAGGAAGTGGGTAAGTATGAATACGGAGGCGTGAGCTAGCAGAGTACAAAAAGCGCCCATGTTCCGCCCGCTCACCTGCCAGCTTCCCTCAAAAAAGTGGTAGTTTCCCAAAATAAGGGGACCCCAATAGAGACCCCAAAATATTGTAGTCCTTATTATGGGGACCTCCAAAGGGGTACCCTTAATTTTGGGAAACCCCCAAGTGACCTCCCAAAGCCTCGCCGTGAGCTTTCACGTATCCGTACCTTCACACGAGCCCAGGCTGCCGCAGTTGTGCCAAGTAAGTTCCTCCAGCCTGTACCGCCTTTTTAAGTAGCTAGAATATGGGGTATATTATTGGGGGTTATATAGGGATAATGGAACATAGACTGGAAACTACTATATATTATAATTTATAAGGCGCTTCCGTCTCAGAAATTGCGGCGCGGGATAGTGAACATCATGAGTATGTAGGACCATTGGCTGGAAGCCTACTATGAAGCTGAAGAAGTTACATCGGTAGCAGTACAACCTTGTGGCGCGCGCCTGTTGCGTGCGTCGTGGGTTCCAAGTCCAAACTACTCTATTCCGAATGGTTTTTTGGGACTGACCACTAAACCCTATTGACCCTAAACCCTTAACCCCTGAACCTAACCACTAAGCCTCTAAACCTCTATAAACCCAAAAACTGGGGTACCTGTACGCCTGGGGTTTTGCCCGCCCAGGCATGTCCATGGCCGGTCCGGAGCAGGATGGCATCCGAGCCGCAAGCAGGTTTAGGGTTTGGGATTGAGGGTGTAGAGGTTTAGGATTTAGGGGTTCGTGTTGGATCTGCCGCTCTAAGCAGCTGAGAGTAGGTACCAGGCCTGGTCATTATTCACACCTTCGAGCCTGAATGTATTTCGCGGCTTGTACAGATGAATGCAAGGACACATGTAGAACAACATTTTTTGGAGCCATAGACGTTTAGCCGTGGACCCTAGACCAGCCAAGAGTTTAGACTTCAAACCCTGCAAGCTAACCCCTGAAGCCAACTCCCCGCTTGAGGCTGGCTACTAGCGGCCGGAAAAGGCGCCACGGTCTTGCGCATACCAACGGAGTGCCTGAAGCAGTTGTCACAGCAGGATCTGAGTGGTAGGACTTAGGACCCAGAGGGTCCAAGTATCCAGTAATTTGGTACTTGGGTTTTGAGTAATAGTAGGTAGTTAGAGTACAGGTTTTGGGGAAGTAGATGATTATTAGGTACTTGGACCTTTAGGGGAGATTAGAACTTGCCAGGCGAGCCCAAACGGGTGCCTTGGAAGTTGCTCTGTGAGACCCAACTTCCTCGCTGCAGCGGTAGGGAAAAGGAGTTGCTTGGTTGGGTGCACAGCATTCTAAGAAAATCTGGCCGCAATAGGGTATACTTTGGGTACTGCCCCCCCTCAGTAACAGTTGGATAATAGTTATAATACGGGTATATATAGGCCTGAATAGGACCCCTAATATAGACTGTTACTGGGGAGTGCAGTACCCAAGGTATACTATTTATGGAAGCTTTTTCTTTGCCCAGGGGACGTTGAGAAGATGGATCCCTGGTTTGCATAAAAAGGGTCTTAGTAGACGATGTTGGGATAGTTAGACGTCGGGCATGGACTGTTCGCAACTGTAGAGTGGCTTGGAGGTTGAGGGTTCAGCTGCTTGATTTCTTTCATTTGGGGCTTGGGCGACGACGGGCGCTAACAGTTCAAGTCTACACGGGGAGTTGGCAGATATTGTATGTGGCCGTCTTGAGTGGGGGGACTTTGTGGACGGGTACACCATCCGCCCTAAACCTTCCACATCCTTACATCATATATGTTACACCCTAGAAAAAGTGGAACACCCCAAACTAGGAAGCTGCTTAAACCTTAACTCTTAGACCAAACCCTGCATCCTAGACCGAATTCTCAAACCCATCGCCCAAGGTCGAACTGGACGCCTCATCCCTACGCCCGAACCTCACTTGGAGCGGTGGAACGCTTCAGTTTGGGGAGGGAGGAAGCAGGTCTTCGAGCGGTGAGGTTCAGGGCTGGAAGCATCTATGTGGCTTGGTGGGCGTCACGTTTCCCCTGCTGTTATAAGAGTGGTTTTAAATGTGTCAGAAGGCCTCAAGGTTGCTGTCATTACAGGGCTAGCTGCAAGGCCAAGGCAGGCACTCGGTCTGTCAGGAACTCATGTTTGGCCACGCCACTTCACCCTAAGGGTCCTATAAAGGACTGAGGAACCCAAGAGACATGGCACACCACAAGGCTCCGCTCCCTTTTTAATGACCAACACCCTCGTGCATATGCGATACTAGATGCAACGTCTCTATCATCAGGGTGTAGGGGCCTTCATGGTTGAGGGGGAGGTGATTACACCGGTCACGTTGAAGCCTCACATGTTTTGTTGCCGCCTCGAGCTACGGATGTCCCAGGTGCAAACAGGAAGTGTGGCTGGCGCCGGCCTCAGCTTCAGAATTTTATCGGATCATTGTAAGGGCCGGCTTAAGGATACAGACAGTCAAAAGTCTAGGGTTTGGGGAAAGGGAATACTACTTTCCTGACTTTAAAGGAAGACCCGTTTAATGTACTCGCAGCCGGCCAATCTGTTCGTGAAGTTCGGAAAATGTCTGAGGCTACCCCGGTCTCGCAGCAGTTTTAAATTTACGGTACTCAGTAACATGCATTTGCATATTTCTGCTATCTTCATAAAAGCCATGCTCCCAACGCGCATGATGGACCCGCCTTTACTCTACATCCTCATCCATCTCTGGGCCGGTGGGTACCGAGCATTCAAATAATCTGTGGCGCAAAATAGAAGTTATGGACAACAGAGGGCGGAGCCTTGGCTTTATAAGTCCATTTCTGAGGCCACCAGAATGCCTAGAAGCGCCCTAAAAAGTAAGTGCTCCAAGCACTTTCATCTCTATCGTCCCAATATCACCTACACACATAAGCTGTAAACATCCTTACACGATACGTCCTAAAATGACGGCTTCAAAGCAGGCTATGTTGCCGCGGAACAGACAGCGCCTGCTGCAGTGATCAGGTGCTGTGCCAAGCCTGTAGAGGGGTGGGAGTTTCCTAAAATTAGGGGTTTGGGGATCCCCATAATGAGGATTATGATATATTGGGGTCTATTTTGGGGTTGCCCTATTGAGGGAAACTCCCGGTTTAGGAGCAAGGGTTTGGGGTTCAGCATTTGGGATCAGCCTTGCATTGAGCGCTTGAGCCTGCATGTTTTCATATGTGCGAATGTACAGGTATGCTCGGGGTGCCCTTTCGGGGTGACCCCACAAGATCTACCCTGTATGAGCCATGGTACTGGTTATAATGACTTGTGAGGCATTGCGCTGACTGTCTGACATGTCAATGAAGGAGAGATCTTCTGTGTTTTCGGGTATGCGCTACCTTTCAGAATTCCCTGTGTTGTTGCCTGTTTTGTTTAGAGAGGGTTGCTTAACAGGTTGTATAGGAATAAAGGCAACAAGAGCAACCAAATGGCATTCATTCCAAAGCCTATTTGTTGGCTGCTCAGACATTCAAATATTTCCGTTTGGTGAATGGCATGGCTCTCATGCTCCTTTTGAAGGGCTCGCAAGACATCTCAGAACAGTCTGAGCCCACGATACTCTCTTGAACAATGAAAGGCACACTACCAAGGCCCCATCCCTCCTGATTTAAGCATAATGTAGACCCCTGATTAGTAAACTCCCTCCCCTTAATGGGGATGACCACAGGGATCCTAAATTTTAGGCCCTTGAAAAGGAGGGGGTTTATTAATCATAGGTCTACACTAACAAACCCTAAACCCTGCATCCTAAATAGTAGTTTCCATTTTCTTTTCCATTGTCGCTATAAAATCTGAACATTAGTCAAAAAGCTGGCACCCTGGCACCACTCCCAGCATCCCAACCTCAACCCCTGGCAGCAGTGCAACATATGGGGGTTTGACAAAATGAGGGGTACCTTTTGAGGGGTTGATGAGGGATGTATGGGGTTATATATAGAGTTATGTGGGATAAGGGAATAGGGCTTAAGGTTTCCCAAAATTAAGGGTACCTTTGTGGGGCTCCGTATATAATAATAAGGATTATAAGATTTTTTGGTCTACATTGGGGTCCGCATTTTTCGGAAACTACAATAGAAGTCATAGCCTTGGCAGGTTTGCCCGTGTTTGTTTGATGTCTCGTGCAGGGCTAGGGGAATGAATGATACTCAAGTACCAGGCCTCTTCTAGTCTGTAGTTCTGTATCGCCGCTAGCACGGATTACACTATTTGGTTTTAGGCAAGCCTTGCTGAACTTGAGGTCGAACAGCTTTGAATCTCAACGTTCAGGATGTCATTAAGAGGAGCTTAACCGTCTTCCTTTTGCTAGCATGAGGTTATGATTACACATCGTCCCAGTCGACTTGGTTTCTGCACATTACTCGTATTTGCACCTGCGACTTTTCCTATTACGCATTAAGAGTTGGAGTTCGCCTGTGAAATAGCACGTGAGCCCAATCCCCTGAGAGCGATCGATGGCAGGTCCCGGTCTGCGCCGAACTTGGTGCCCCCTGCAGCAAGGCATCCTACACCTGGGTTTAGGGTTTAGGTTGCCTACGGCTCTACTTTACTTGGAAGTTAACGGACGCCTCGTAAGCAGGTTAATGGGGATATCTGGGGTTAGTATATGGGCTTAGAGGGCAAATGTGGCCCACATTAGGTCTTAAAGTCTGTACATAGTACCTACATTGTGACCTGAAATCTACAAATGTTACCTACGTTTGGCCTCTAAGTCCGTGAAGGCTATCTGCATCGGGCTCTGCAGTGTATATACACGACCTACGTTAGCCTTAAAGTCTGTATGTCTGTAAGTATTACCTATGTGGCATACTAAAGTTTGCAAATATTACCTGCATTGGACCGTACGGTTTTCACATATTCCCTGCATTGGGCTTTTCGAAGCCCTATAGGGGTAAGCCTCTTCTCAAAGCCGGTTGGGTGTTTTGAGCTCTTACCCTATCGCCCGTCAATGGCTTGTTCAAGCTCGGTCACGAGGTTCAGCAGGATTTGTGGTTCACATTCGGTCCCCAGGATAGGGAATATTTGTGTGGGATTCGTTTACAGATCTGCGGAAAGAGTACACGTTCAGAGTTTAGGGCCCTGTCACAGATTCACTGTATGCTGTGGGCTGTCATGGGCAGGGAGTTCTACGCGTCCACATGGTCAGGTTTCTGTTTGAAGTGCATTTGCAGGGTTGAGGTTGCATTCGTTTATGCCCCCGCAAAAAAACTCCAATGCTCTTTGTTCACTCTTTTCTTGAAAGTGCTTGGGAGCTGCCTAACGTATTCCTTAAGTAGGGAGGTTCAGTTGGAAGATGTGATGCTTCACGTTGACAAGTCTGCAACACACAGAAAAACATACTGCGTAAGTACGTTTCCCCAAAGGTGTCTGTTTGGAGCGGAAACCTTTTGCTGTCTGGAGACTATCCCTACTGAGGATCCCACCCCCACAACCCCCTTGTGATCCCTGTTAATCCTGGGGTCCCCAAACCCTAAATCTTAAGTCGTAAGCTCTAAACCTTAGGGTCTAGGGTTTGGGGTTTAGGGAGAAGCCCTTATGTGCAGGATGCAGCAGACACCCAGGGCTGTTCTCAAGGTAGAAGTGGTGCCCTACGCCAGGCACTGAGATTCCAAAAGGCCATTTCTTGGATCAACCTAGGGTTTTCTTTGTTGGGTCCCCATAATGTATTGTAGTATAGGGGTTATAGGGTATATAGTAAGTTTATATAGCGATAATGGAAAAGAAAATGGAAACTACTATTTAGGATGCAGGGTTTAGGGTTTGTTAGTGTAGACCTATGATTAGTAAACCCCTCCCCTAAATAGGGAGTATAATAGGGATCCTAGTATTAAGGCTCTTAAAAAGAGGGGGGGTTATTAATCATGGGTCTACATTAATCAGGCTTGTAGCCTGTTGGAGTCTATATTGGGGTGGCCTTGTTTATGGAAGCTTCGTGCCTTTTGTGCTGAAGGCTTATTCTACTAAAGCCCAATGAAGAATGTTTCCACTGTTACTTGTAACCGCATAGGCAGCCAATTCAAGAATCATAGGCTAGTAATAATGTGGTAACTGACAATAGTATGATGGTAGTATAAATAGTAGTAATAATAATACGAAAAATAGTCGTAATACGAGTCATACCAATATTGCACCTGCATGCCGAAGGTCAGGCTGCGCCTGCAGTACCATCACTAGTCGCTAGACTGTCGGGCTACAGTACCTAGACCTCTATACCCTGCTCCGTCTTTAGGGTGCCTAATTTTGTGTAAAGATGATATCTGACATAAAGTTTAGGTAGCCTAAAAAAGTGGGGAGGGTTTAGAGGTATAGGTAGCATGCACTTCAGGATCTAAGGAAAACACCGCTCACGCTCCTGAAGCTGAAGTCAGTCCCACAGTATGCTTCTGCATATAGAAGCTTTTGCTATGCTCTGCACCAAATTTCTCTTGATGGTTTAGGGTTCATAGGTTCAAAGGGTTTAGGGTTTATAGGGTTTTGGGGTTTACGGCTCTAAACCCTGGCCCTGAAAAACTTCGTACACTTCTTCACGGGCCTAGGGGCAGTCGAGATCAAAACGTTTGGCGCAGAGTCGCGGGCTGGACAAGCCACAGGCACGGTCAGTTGCTTCCAAAAGGGGGTAACTTTCACGGCTTTATAGGGACGTATATTGCTATGTAGGGAGTATGTTAGCAATGAAAGCCGGGGCTTTGTTACATGAGTGGGCAGTGAATGGGCGTTCTTACAAGAGTTTCCTACCCCAACAATGACGGATCAACGAGAATTTGAAGATGGAACATGACATGGAAACTGGGCACCAGATAGTTTCAGTAAGGATTGCGGGTGTAGGGCTTGGGGTTTAGGGGGTAAGTAAAGGTGTGTGAGCTTTAGGATTGTATGGCGTATGGGCTTATGGAGTAGAGATTGAGAGTGCAGTGTATATAAAACCCTAAACTCTAAATAGGGTTTAGGGGTGCTGGGTTCGGGGGTTTAGGGTTTGGGAGCCAAGAATCTGAAAACCTGAGCTTTCCGGAATTGAGTCTTACATACAGAATATGGCTATTCTTTACTACCTGGGCCCCAAAAATATGTAGAGTAACAGCCTTTTGGGGCTATCTTAAAGAGGTTTGAGCAAGTTTACCTACTTTTGGGGTTCAGGTATGACTCTATACGTGACGACTGTAATATACTTATTCAGGTCTCCACACTATTTGATGGCCACACCACGTACGCAGCTCAAGCAAGCACCGGATGAGTCGGAATCAGCGTCCCCCCTACAGAATGCTTAGCCCATGGCTCTGGGACCACCATAGTAGGATGTCAAACATCAACCCCAAATCCTGAAACTTCCGCCAGAAAAGCAGAACCCTAAACCCAAAACCTTGGGGATCATCCTTTGGCATGGCGTAGAGATTGTCTCGGTGCAGAGTTTGTGACAGAGATGGTACACTGTGTTGCCCTCTACTTATACAACTATACTCAGGCGTGTCAGAAGTTAAGTTACTGGGCATAACTTGACTCATCCCATCACAAGTTATATGTAGCCCAAGTTGTAACTGAGGGGCCCTTCACTATACACGGGCCTTCAACATGGTGTCTGTTAACGGCCCTCACCCTATGGTCGCACTACAAAAGGAGCAAAGGGAAGCCCTAATTTAACTAACTTTATCCCTTGCTAGTGGTTGGGGCTTATAACCCAAGGTGTACATGTATTCTGGACCTTGGTCGAGCCTCGGTGGCTTTCTTGATATGCGGGTTTCCCAAATTAGGGGTACTTTTTTTGGGGTTCCCCATAATAAGGATTATAGCATTTTGGCTCTATGTTGGGGTCCCCTATTTTAGGGAAGTACCATATAGCAAGCTCTAATGGACGGCCTTGCTTCAAAGAAGGCTCCCAGTTTAAGGCCCCCTCTGGGGTTTAGGTTTCAGGGTTTCAGGTTTAGGGCGGCTGGTGATTGAAGCTTCCTTGTTTCAGGGGGTCCATCTAGTTATTTGGTATAATTATACTTGAGGCCCAAGGGGGTTCGCCTACAGCTACTTTGGGGCCCAGGTCCATACCATACGGCTACATGGATCCGGACACCTCATTACTTAATTACAATGTGCCCATATGATTGTAACTTGCTTTAACTTTGTTAGCAGCAACCCAGTAGGACCAGCATAAACCCTGAACCTTAAACTCCACTTGCAGGCACCCCCGATGGCGCTGCCCCGACCCACGTTGGTCTCGGAAACCGTCATGCCAAGTGCGCCCCCGCCTGCAACGGCATTACCCTCAGTCACAATTTCACTTACTGGTTCTTGGTAGGAAAGAGGGGAATACATCATATAGGGATTATAGACAGGGCGTATATTTGTTGATATTCCCTTCTAAGAACCGATAAGGTTCTAGAAAGTTCTAGCCCCAGTGGCCGCAGCAGTCGGCGATAACTGAGCAGCAGTAACAGCTGCCACAGCAGCTTCAGCAGCATAGTAGACATGTTGTCATCGGATGCAATGAGATTTCGCAAGGCGAAAGCCGGAACCGAAACCTCAAGCTACGTAATCCCTTCCACGGAAAAAACTCAAAGTAAACACGTATGCCAAGCGCCTGACATCAAATCTTCGGCTCGGTGGCCCCAAGACATGGTAAGACACATTCGAGCCATAGTCTAACCATAGTCTAATCTCCTTATAATGGGGGATTGCGTAGGGTTTACTAAGGGGGATTCTAGGAGTCTAGACTGGTGCTCACTTTAACTTGGCGGGATATACTCATTATGTACAACTCACCATGAACCCTGGCATACCCGTATACCCACTCTATATCCCTTACAGAAGCCCCTCATAACAAGCTCAAACTCCTTCCTGGAGTCACTCTCATATCTCTGCTTGGAGGGTCATGGGGACTTAGTAAGTTGGTCGATAAGGGGGGCTACTATATGTGGGTACTAACCTACTTACTAAGTCCCCCTGACCCTCCAAGTGGGAACCGACCATCCAATTCCCGAAGGGTCCATGTAGCTGTATGGTATAAACTTGGGCCCCAAAGTAGCTATGTTGGAAGCTTTTTGGGCCCCAAGTTTATACTATATACCTACCTAGACCCTCCTCCTGCCCTCTGCTAGGGCCTAAGTACCCACTATTAGGGACCATGTATCCCCAGTTAAGGGTACAAGGAGGGTCCTGGTACATGGATGCTTTGGAATTAGCAGGAGAGTCAGCCTGAGTATGTCTCAAAATAGGGGTTTCCTTAGGACAATGGGAGGTACATCGGGAATTGCAAGGGAAGAATGCGGACTTCTATATGGATTATGGAACGAGCCACTGTGAGAAAGACCTTAAAGCCCAAACCCTGAACCCTGAACCCTAAGGCTGAGGTTTCTTATGTCCCGGTTGTGGCAAGGCCCCGCCGTGCCCTCAGCATTTTGTTTTGCATGGACGGTCTTCAAGCAGTTGGTCGGGTTCAGGGTTTCCGGTTTAGGATTTGGGTCAGAGCTTGAGATAATTCCTAAGGGTCCAAGGACCCAAATAATAGGGCTTTAGGTCCCAAATACCAATAATATTATAGTATTTGGGCCCTAAAACCCTATTATTTGGGTCCTTGGACCCTTAGGGAATTCAGGGCAGACGTAGCTTGAGGGCCGTGGGAGGGGGGGCGTAGGAGTTGAGATGAATTTTGGAAGAACTTCCAGGATGCACCTCGGGGATTCGTTAGGGTTTAGGGTTTAGGGTACCTTGGTCAGGAGAATCAAGAATTGTAAGGCATGACTCTTGCTCAACTATTCTTCCTGTACTGAAGCCAGGATTCATCTCCCCAGATCACCCGCAGCTGTTGATTGGGCGCTAGGCCTCAAACTCAAAAAATGTTGCTTCCTCAAGCCCTGGACTCCCAAGGGGTCCTATGTAATTTGTGTTGGGTTTGTTATGGTTTGCAGGTACGGGGTGATATGATATAAGCCCGAAAGGAACTACAAAGCCTCCTGTGTACATCTTGCCGTCTAACTCCCAAGGACGAATACAAGGATTTTGGTAAGCCCAGCCCGTCCAACAAGGTTGTCATAAGAGTACAGCGGGCTCCTAAACTTGGGGGTAAGGTTTACCAAGACCTGCTTGTAACCTAAACTTGGAGCCCAAGTCATTGTCCTGCCCGCTGCCCAGGGGTCTACGTGGCTCCTGACTTTGAACAGGTGGGCCGATTTTGTTGGACCATTACACCCGAAACCCTAAACCCTAAAACCAGCTCATTTGGTTTTGGAGAGCCAAATGATTCGTTGATCAGAGGACCGCTTCTAGGATCTGATGTATATACGCATAATGGAAAAGATGGAAACTACACCAATTATGGGGGCTATATAGGGATTGTATAGGGGTTATAGAGGGATTGTCGGGTTCATTTATACCCTTCTTGGGTTTTAGCTTGGACCTTGAACCCTTAAGTTTTTGGGATTCCCTTATACTCCCATTATAGGTACCTACAAGGGTTAACCCCTACTAGGGGTCCTAAGTGCCACGTAGCACCCTGAACCCTAAACATGTACATACCTCAGTTAAAAGGGGTATCGGGCCCATTGGGTTTCTCGAGGTTGCAGGTTAGACGGTACGCTCTACTTCCGAAGTCTTCGCATCGTTGCTAACTCTCGCAGCGCTTGGACCGCAAACTTGCCGTTCAACCGCTGGTTCTTGTGATTCATAGCACGAGAGATTCAAGATATTCTCAAGCCCCCCCAAATAGATGAGGCCTACAGACTTTGGGGTCCAAAGTAGGCCTTATTCAGGCAGTGGGGCAATGGCACCTGACCTTGGGGGGGCCCTCAGTGCATATGGGAGTTGTTCTAACGGTTCTTAGAAGAAGGGACCTTTGGGAACACATGTCCTTCAAGGGGAACCGTAACCACCTTCTGGCAGTGGTGGGAAACAGGTAGTTGGAGTAGGCGGAAAATTGTTATATGAAAATCAGAGTTAAGCTAGGTTTTAGCAGATGTTCGTATCTTGGGTTACATAAGGGCAGCCCTGTGAATCCTCAAAGGTCAAGATCCCTGCCTAAAAAGTCCAAAACGCTGAAAAACCCAACCCCTGAAAACCCCTAAAGGCTTAGATCCAATTTCCTGAGCCTAAAGTCTCCAATAATCCCTTCCCTGGCCAAAGGTAATCACACGCACATGGAGCCTCTCATGGAGCAATGTTTTTTTGTTTTTTCCGAACCTGTGTATAACTTGTCGGCCATTGTCTCGCTTATTTTGTTAAACCTTAAACCCTAAACCTGAACCATGTGGTTAGTTTTTGTTCAGGAACCCAGCTGTTTGATCCAGTCACCGCGGCCGACGATCGCCGCTTCGCAGCAGATGCTGGCAATCCTCGAGCTTGCTTTCGTGCAGAATTTGTATATAGGCTTTCCCAAAATCAGGGGTCCCTATAGTATATAAGCATCATAGTATTTTGGGGTTTACATTGGGGTCCTATTTGGGAAACCACCACATGGGGGTTTCTATGGATGAGGGGCCCCCAATATAGACCCCAGTAAAGTCTAATCCTTATAGTTCCTAAAGGAGGACCATGGTTTTTACAACCTTCCATATGGTGGCTTCTGAACACCAGGACAGTGCAGAAGCAGTATGCGTACGCCATAGTCTAAAAAAATAGTCACTTGACTGAGATTGACATCGCTTTCGCTCCAGCAAGATACGCGCTGAACATGACCTAACACTGAGTCGCTGAGGCTCGAGATAGCCAGAAGTAGGTACCATTCATAGAACTTGGGGCCAGAAGTGGATATCATTCATGGGCAAGAGTATACTCACAGCGACAGCGCAGGTAACAGCAACTGGAAGTTGAGGATTCGCAAGTGACCATCGTTGACAGGATCCCGGCCCCAGCTGTCCAACCGCCATGACAGGACACTTGAAAACAGAGTTGTTTTGAAATCATAAGACAGCCGCAATATTTTCCTGGATGCCAACCACCAAGCCGTGCCAGTCCTTCCAAACTCTACCTCCTACTAACCAACGGTCAAAGGATGGTACATGGTCATCTTCGCGGTCTACTTTGACGGTGCCCCCTAGGCGGCCATGCTCTTTGCTATGGGAGGATCGGGCTCACGAGGTGTCA
Organism: Symbiodinium pilosum; assembly: GCA_905231905.1. NCBI lineage: Eukaryota > Dinophyceae > Suessiales > Symbiodiniaceae > Symbiodinium > Symbiodinium pilosum. Next base: position 47,292 of record CAJNIZ010002226.1, on the reverse strand, counting down.
TTTGCGTTGTTGTTAAAACCACATGCTACTACGTTCTTTTGGGATAGCCTCATTAGCTATTGACTCGCTCACTGGACCCTGCCTCGTAAGGACAGACGACGAACTGAAGTGAGCCCACTGCTTGAACGAATCTGTTTCTAGTTTCCCACGCGCCACCTGTTGGAGCTAGTCTGGGCCAATGGTTGTCGAGGATTGGAAAGGGACCTGGCAACAGACATATGACACCAGCTATGCCACTGGCCCCAGTATGAGACAGGCCACGGAGTTATGGCAGTTTGCCACGCAAACCGCTCCTCCGGCGTCATCTTGTCGCATCTTGTTTTGCAGTAGTCTTTTAGGAAAGCATTGCAAACAGAAGTTCCGGGGATTCGCTGGGGACTGCCCGGGAGCAACGCACTACCCACTGGTGCTCCTCCCTTTCGAGCTCTGGTAGCCGGGTGAGGGCCTGAAGTGAAGCTTCAAAGCTAAACTCTGATAAGCCAGCACCAAGCAAGAGCGCCAGAAACATCAGGTGAATTTTGGTGATGTCTCGTTCGCGGAGCGTTTTTGGGCAGTGCTCATCTGCTTGTACGGCGCCAAATTACTCTCAGCTCGTCGGCTCTCTCCCCTTGGCAGGCCCTGTCTGAGCACGCAGGAGGACGTGACGAGCCGAAGCCTTAGTCTTTACCTGGCCGTTGGTTGGGATTTGTAATGGAAGCTGGGGGTATGTAGAGGTTACCTTTGGCTAGCTGGGAATGAAAGAATGGAAACGAAAATGGAAACCAGTATAATGATTACATAGAGACGACTACAAGGATCCATTCCTTCATTCCTAGCTAACCAAAGGCCAGTTTTCAGGACGTTTTGCTAGGAATGGACTTTCGCGGTTTAGATGCGGTATATCCATCTATCTCTATACTCACCTACTCACCTACCTACCTACCTACCTACCTACCTACGTACATACATATTTCTATACAGACGGACATACATGCATACATACACAGAAGCAGCTGCTGCAAACTGAAATTCGTTGGGAGCAGTGCTGAGCTTCAAACTGGGTTGCTGTTAAGGAACTTAAATTAAGTTACCATAATGGGTATATAGAGTAAACAATAGGGTTTCCCCAATATAGTAACATAGTTTAAGTTCCTTAACAGCAACCCAGTATTTGCTGATCCTGCGTTGCATTCATCTCCTCTTGTCGGTCAACCTACTTCATAGTAGCAAAGCTGTTTCATCTCAATATCCATTCGTAGCCAAGTTAGGGGTTAGGTGCAAAAATGTCCTGCCTACCTTCCGGCAAGTTGCATCTTCTTTTCAATGGGCCCTACGCGTTCCAGAAGCACTCCCACTTCTGTCAAGGGACAGCACGCCAAACAGAAATAACATGTGATTCCCAGAAATCCTTACACGCGACATCCTGAACCCTGACCCAAACAGACTGAAATGCTTGTGAAGTGTGCGTCCTCTATCTGAGCTATAGTCTAAACTCCTGGCAGGGGAATTATATAGGAAATCCTATAGGGGAGCATTATAGGGGTTATTAAGGCGGATACTAGGAGTTTAGACTCTAGCTCATGTCAACATTAATTTTTGCCACCAGAGGCAGGCTACTGCTCTAACAAGGGCAGACAGAGTCGCCCCTGTTGGCAACATCAGAAACATGATCCAGAACTGCCAGGGTGGGTGCTCAAAAAGCTTGGGTTCTGTTGCTTTCTAGTAGGGCCATCAACCCTAACCTCTACACCCCATACCCTAACCGTAATCCCCCAACCCCAAACCCCAAACCCTAAACCCCCAACCCTAAGCCCTCAACCCAAAACCCTAAACACGTCAGGCCCCTACCTCAACTCTGGTGGCTCGGATGCTTCGACCATCGCAGTTCCAGCTGAGCCCAGGCCATCCATTAGAAACCGTAGGGTTTAGGGTTTGGGGTGTGGAGTTTAGGGATTTACCCTAAGGCTCAAATTTACCTGAAGACTTCATATGCTGTGGAGCTTGGGCCCAAATTCCTTCAAACATGAGTTTCTTTCATGGTGAGGGTTCATTTGCCCGATCATGGTCCCTGTACGGGGGCTGTAGGGAGATGTTATATGTGGGTATGTTTTTTCTAAAGGCGTGAGGGCTAGGGTGTATTCCCTGTGGCTTTAAGGTTTAGGGTTTGTTCAAGCTAGTTTTACTCGTAGGCGTGTGTGTATGTGTTGATAATGTTCCCTAGGAGTATGGTGAATGGTTTTGGGGGGCCGTGTCCATTTCGGGAGACCATGAACATGAAAGTCCTACCTTATGTGGTAAATATGTATTGCCCACATAGATGCCTATGAAAGTCAGCCCCTGCCCTTAAATCCAACACTCTAAGCCCTCAACCCTAAGAAAAAAACAGTTAAATCCTAAACCCTTAACCCTACGTCCTAAGCCAGAGACTCTGAGCCCTAAATCTCAAAACCTAGTTGCTGGACCCCAGCAGGACCCCCCAACAACCCTCAGGTCAGGTCTATGTCAGTAGGGATCACTTATGAATCTACCCATGAACCCTAAACCCAAGTCTACTTCATACCCCTGATTGATAAACCACTTCCCCTTAATGGGGATTATAATGGGGATCCTAAGATTAAGGCCCTTAAAAGCACGGGAATTATTCACTAGGGGTCTACATTAGGCCCTCAGCCCGAAACCCTAGACCCTAAACCAGTCTAGGTAGACCCCTAAAGCCTGCCAGGCCTTCTCTTGCTGTTGCCAAGGGTCACCAAGCCACCCAAACGGACGTTGCGGAGGCTGCAGCTCCATGTGTTTTCAGTTGAATTCTGGGGGTTGAGGGTTGGGATTTAGGGTTTGGGGCGTAAGGTTTAGGGTGCAGGGTTGGGGTTAGGGTTTAGGGTTTAGGGTTCAGGGTTGGGGTTTAGGGTTTGGGGGGGTTTGGGCGTACCCTAGGGCTCCAAATAGCCCAATGTAGGTATTACTTATAGACATGGAGCCCTGGGGGTAAGGTCTAGGGTTCAGGGTTGGGGTGTACGGTTTGGGGTCTTTCTAGGAAGGGAAAACCCAGGTAACAGCCAGGAAATGTCTTAAAGTCCGTCAGACCGTCATACCCACTGCAACAGATAGCACTACTGTGCTACTGTAGTGTGTCATAGTTTAACACATCTACCCAGGTTGGGTTACACATGGTGTTTCCCAACATTGTGAGTTGCCGTTGACATGTGAATCTGTGCGCTGTATGATTTGGGGTTGGTAGGGAGCCGAACCTCAGCATTTAGCAGTTACTCTGATAGGTAGGTTCACAGAATTGGAAACGAATTGTTAACCATCCAAGCACCATGCTTTGCGTAGTGTTTGCAGCTTCCAGTCGCCCTGGAATTATAGCTTGGCTTGCGCAGCCTTGTGCAGGTTCCAACCACGCTGCTGGAGGAGCTATCGACAGGCATCATTACTCGGGATGCTGCAGTTTTCGGGGTTGAGGTCTGCAAAGCAACTAGAGATCGCACGTGGGGGGGTGGGGTTGAATTGAGGAAATTTGGGGTGGACTGGATGACTGACCTCCGGCGGCATTGTCAGCACCCTGGTCCCCTAGCGGCCCTAGCACGCCTTCAACAAAAAGACACAACACAGAAACTCAAGACCGAAGTCCCTGGCCGAACCTCTTTCCTCTGATCCCCAAATCCATCTCTGTGAAGCAACAGCAGAAACATCACAGGCGCCCTAGCTTTCTCAGCGATGTTGAATCGAAATGACCTTAGGGTGCTTTCTTGGCCTTGGGTATAGATCCTTGCAGCTTCGGTTCCTTCCAAGCAGCGCTATACGCTGTTAATTCCAAGCCATGCTTCCAGTTTTGTTGTGTTTAGAAGTGGGTATAAGTATAAGTCGGATAGTTGACTAGAGGCGCGGCGCAGGGCGAGATCAAAACCGCGACCCGTGTCCGTAGCTGCCGATGGACCTTTGAGTGGAACCTAAAGGCGTGCTGTGGGCTAGAACACGTTACTCAAGACCCTAGACCCTGAACTTTGGTGGAGCCCAGCAAGCATGAAAACATGAACAGGTGCCTGCAGCTTCGTGTGCAGTTTGTATGTGGAGCCAGAAGCATATCAGCTTGGTGCTGTAGTCACTTTTTTCCTCTGCTTGAATCTTACATCATCCTGGGTATGACTGGAACATAGACGTGCCCATCAACCTCCAAGTTCGTACTCAGAAGCGTATATTGCTGCGGCCGGAGCCTCACACGGCGAACTGGTCCGTAAACCAGGGATCCTGGAAAATGCGCTTCGTACTTTTGGCATGTCAGAAGCGTGAAAAAAAGCTAAGCCCCATAAACCTCAAGGCCTTAAACCCTCCCAAAGGGTCCATGTAGCTTACGGTAGATACTTGGGCCCCAAAGTCGCTATATGAGAACCCCTGTGCGCTTTAAGTATGTACCATATAACTACCCTAAACCCTGAACCTTAAACCCTGAACCCTAAACCCTAAATCCTAAACCGTAAATCCTAAACCCTAACCCCGAACCCTATACTAGATAGCTACATGGACCTTTGGGGCTTGTGAGACAACCCAGCAGGTGCCAGTGTTGGGGACAGCTGGGCCTGGACGAGCACTCTCCAAGCACCTGGCCCAGCTAAATGTGGGTTCAGGGTTTTTAGGGTTTTGTTTCCATAAGTTAGGGGTCCCTTTTTTGGGATACCTGTATGGTAAGGATCAGAGTAATTTAAGGTTTATTTTGGGGCCCTGTGTTTTCGGGAATCGCGAAATCTTGGATCGAAAGGACAAGAGGAACTTCTGTTATATGTTTTTGCGAGGGTTTGGGAGCTTAGGGCTCTGGATTGACGGTTGAGGAGTCGAGCCCCGCAATGTTCCTTTAAGGATTCCTACATTGGCCCTGCACTTGTATCCCAACACCCTCCTAGTACCATTTTTGATTTTTTTGTGGCATGAATTGTTGGGTACTTGCAAGGATCTTGTGACCTGGCGATCTGAAGAACTGCCAGTATTGTTCCCTCTCAATCCTACAATATGCTGTTATCTTCTGGTATTGCATTAGCTTGGAAGCTTTGAAAACCGGACCTTTGCCACATGACCCTACTTCTGCGGTTAGTTTGTCATCGGGCCTTGTTCTGGCAGATGGCTTGATCAAGAGCCACCATCTCCTCATGGACCGTGACATGGGGGGACCCACGGAAATGGTGCAAGAGACGTGTGCGGGTGCACAGAAGAATAACATACATTATAAGTTGTAAATTGCCAGTAATATGATTAATATGCCCTGAAACTCTAGTTGAATAAGCCCTTTCATGATCAGTACACCCATTACACCATTACAGGAGGCCTTTTACGGCCAAAGCGATTTGCGCTGCGGTGACGCATTGGATAGCGAACCACGTCATTTACGCCCTCCAGCAGCAAGATATCATGAGCATAGGTAGGAGAGCCCAAAGGGAATAATGTCTTTTCTGCAGCAACAGCACGGTCCTCATCTTAGAACTGGAACGACCTGCGTTTCCGAGTATTATCGTGTCAGGTTTGTAGAAGACTAGAAGCACGAAGTTGCATATGTGCTGCAGAGGTTTCCTGCCCAGTTGCACACTACTGAAAACATGTGCGCATAAGTTAAGTTATACGCGAACATTGCGACCTAGATTTCGACCCCTTAGCCTTCCTCCCTGGACTCCTCTTCCTTGACTGGAAGCCCACCTGCCCAAGCAGCTTTAATTATAATAGTAATAGTCAAGATCACAGTAATAAGAATAGTATGAACTCATCAATGCATGAGTTGGTTTGACTCAGGCTCGGGACAAGATCTCCGCAGAACCTTTCCCAAGGTCACGACGGCTTTCAACAGCAAGCCTCGGTGCTGATTGTATGTGGTGGGGTGAACGTCTGAGGGATGCGTTCCGGCCCAAGTAAAAGTCGCTTCTGGCAGCCCTTAGCACCGGGACTGTATAGATGACGTCTTTTGTAGTGTTGAGGAAGATCAGTTCGGGCACATTGCCGGATATGATGTGGCAGGACACAAAGTGGCCTCATGCTCCTTCGTCCCGCTGTCTTTGCCAGGGACGCAGCTTTCGACGATACGCTAGAAGATGACGTGAGGATGGCCCCTGGCCTGCAGAAGAAGTTGCGATTGACTGCAAAAGCTTCCTGCATCACCCGAAATACTGCTGTACCGTTATATAGTCCCCCTAAAATGGAGAATCAACTGGAAAAGGAAATGGAACATGACATGGAAACTGGGGTAATTTGGGTAGGGGTTGGCCTCCGAGCCCGTGAGGGTTTTAAAGGTCGCCTAGCTTTCAGAACCTCCCGCATGGGCGCTTCTCGTAATAGCTGGCGGACTTCGGGGCTTGTAATTGCTGAGGCACTGTCTGGGGCTTCTAAGTTTATGTATATACAGATAGGTAGGTACACCTGGACCTCCCACATACCCCAAGTTTTAGCCCAGATGCCTATTATGTTGGCGTGAAACACAAATACTACTACTGAATGGGAGGTCCAGGTATATACACACCATACTTGTTTTGGGCCCGAAGGTCTATAAACAGGATTCACTTGGGGCCAGTCGGAGCCTGGGCCTTCTGTAGGGTTTGGTGTTTAGGATTTAGAGCTTAGGGCTTAGGGTTTGGGGTTTAGTGTTTAGAGTTCGGGGCTTAGGCTTTAGGGTTTGGGGTTTAGAGTTTAGGGCTTAGGCTTTAGGATTCTTACAGTTCAGCGCTAGAAGGGTGCTGCGGCAAGGACTTGCTCACTCTGGATATGGGATAGTAGGATTCCAGAATGTTTCAAGGCTTATAAAGATTTTAGGATGTCAGAATGTTTTCAGCATGAAGTAGAATCCTACTTCCTTGGGATTATTTGCTCGTGTGGAAAGCAGCTGGACCAAGCATGTTCTTTTTGCAATGTAAACTCCTGACAGCCTAAGACCGCGGCTTTGAAGAAACACCTAAATATCGAAAACCCGGAGGCTTCAATCTCAAACTCAATGCTTTAGCTCCAGTCCTAGCCGCTACGCCATAGCCTTCAATCACACTACCCTAAACCCCTCAACCCCCCCCCCTCAGTTGCTCACCCTGATTCTCACAAACTGTAAGGCCGAGATCATCCTTCGACCAGTTTCGGAATCGCTTGAGAAGTGGGGCGCCTAAACCCCAAGCCCTAAACCCTTCATAAACCCTAAGCACCAAACCCATAACCCCAAACCCTAAGCCCTAAACCCTAAACCCAGTTCAGGGTTCGTCAGGCAGAGGATTTGGGACATCAGGCTTGGGGTTTGCCTTGAGGGGTCTCTGGGGTTGTGGGTTAAGGGTGTATAGGGTTTAGTGTTTGGGGTTATGGGTTTAGTGTTCAGGGTTCATAAAGGGTTTAGGGTTCAGGATTTAAGGTGTGGGTTTTGAACTTGGATTTCCAGGAAGGGTTGTAGAGCCTTATAACGAGGACCCAATGCATTCTGATACGAATCTGTGCTATGTGCAAGCAAGCGCTGCAAACATGAATCTGTCAGTGATGCATAATCCTCTCCCCCTAATATTACCCCCCCCCACCCCTCTAATATGAAATACCCCCCGATATACGATTATATACCACAATTGGGAGTGCTTAAAATTGTGGGGGTGGGGGAGTTTAACATTAGGAGAGAGGATTAATCATGATCATGACGATGATGACGGGACTAGTGATTTCTGTAGCTGTTGTTCTAAACGAACACAAAGAGGGATAAATTTTACCATTCCACCAAGTAATATGGAATCCCCCACGCCTCCCTGCAAAAACGGTCCGTTTTTGAAGTGTCATGGCATTCCGGGGTACGTATACGTCCTGTACATATGCCCCTATGAACCCCACGTGTGTTCCCGGAAGCACCTTGAAAAAAGGAGGTTCTGTGCTACCTATGGGAGGACAGTATGTATACCCTAAACCGCAGACCCATAATCCCAAACTCTGAACACGAATTTGCAACTCCAAAGCCTTATATAAGCCCAACCCATCAGTCCCAAACCACCGCACATCCTAAAACCCCCAAGTTCTAAACCAAAGCCATCCTATCAACCCTAAACCCTATACGAACCTATGAACTCCGCGCCTGAGGCTGCGTTGCTCCATCGAGGCCTCGACACCTCGACTGGAGCCTGAGGAGCTTCCAGAGACCTTTAAGGGAAGGTTTAGGGCTTTAGGGTTTAGGGCTTTAGGGTTTAGGGCTTTAGGGTTCAGGGCTTTAGGGTTTTGTTTTTTTTTGGTTTAGGGTTTAGGGCATATGGATTTAGGGCTTAAGGCAGCGCAAGAGACCGTTTAAGGGGAATAGAGAGGGTTTGAGGGCCCTACAAGGCACCTGTAGGTCCCTTGTGGGTGGTTATAGTATAAGGGCATGTGAGCTACAGTGTAAACTCCTTAAAGGGGGGTATGCAGGGGATCCTATAGGGGACTACTATAGGGGTTGTTAATGGGGATATTAGGAGTTCAGACTATAGTTCATGTAGGGTTTAGGCTTCAGGTTTTGAGGGACCTAACGGGGCCCTTCGACCTCCTCAAGCGATGTTTTACGGACATGTAGGATTTAGGAGATAGAGTTTGAGAGACCTAAAGAAAATCAGGGAGCCCCATACTCCTCAATAGAGATAGTGTTGATGGAGGAAATCTTGCACCACCTGAAATCCCTTAAGGTCCTGGGAAGTTTCATATTTTGGGGCCCCTAGGTGGTGCAAGATTTCATCCATCAACAGTATCAAGACCAAGTAAAGATGAGAAGATTGGAGAAACATGGAAAAGATCATGGAAAATGAGATGGAAGGGGGACAACGTAGTGGCTTTGAGGGTGTTTAATGTATAGCCCAGGGAACCTTTTGCATCCTTGATACAGGGGCAATATTCCACATCATGCCAGGATCGCGTAAAATGGGAGCCCCTGTGATTTCTTCCGGTCAGCCTTCAGGAGTTTGAGGGTTCTGTAGGGATACCTGAAGGATTCAAGGAGTTCGGCAAATGCTCTAGCCGGGACCCATAGGGGCCCATACCCTAAACCATTACCGAATAGGATAAATTTGCGCAAGGAGCATCTGGGGAGTTATGCATAGGGCACTCACGAATCCCCTCCCCGTAATCCAGCGGGTTTAGGGTCTAGGGTTTGGGGTTTAAACTCCCCAACCTGTAGCCCAAACACTAAACCCCCATCTCATCCGTAAGCCCAGAACTTTAACCTCCAAAAACTGTGTTGCTGTTACGGAACTAAAGTTAAGTTTCCATATTCTGGATATGTAGGCAGTACGATGGCTTCCTTGTTATAGCAAATCAGTTGCAGATCCTCAGCACCAATATATTCGCAGTTTCCATTTCATTGTTGATGTGCTTTCTCATTCGATCATCCATTATGGCACTAGTAAGTCCTAGTAAGTACCAGGACCTTCCTTGTACCCTTAATTGGGGATATATGGTCCCAATATTGGGTACTTAGGCCCTAATAGAGGGTAGGAGGAGGGTCTAGGTATACTTAGCCCATTTACAGCCATGTAGTAACCCCACAGTTATCCTCATCATCAACGCACATACTAAGTCCCCCTGACCCCCCAATCATGCCCAAACCCCAAACCCTGCTTGGAGGGTCAGAGGGTCTTAGTAAGGTTAATGACCCCTTTAGCCCATATAGTAAAACTAGCTAGCCCCCTTATTAACCTACTTACTAAGTCCCCCTGGGCCCTTCAAGTAACCCTAGTATTCAGTACAACACACGAAAGGAGGCCACTTCGTACATTCTCGTGGATCGCCCGCCCTGCGCTTCGCCCAGGCCCGGCCGCCGATGTGTTGAGGGATTGGGTTTAGGGTAGGAGGCTAGTGATCTAGGGTTAATGGGAATCAAATTGAAAAGGAGATGGACAACGATATGGGAAGTGGTGCTATTCGCATGGAGTTCTATAATTCATTAAGCTTTTAAGGATTTGGGTTCAGGCTTCAGGTAAGGGGGCTTGGGGTTTAGGCTAAAGGCAGGAGATTTTGGATTTTGGGTTCAGCGGTTAAGCTAGTGGGTTTCTAGGGTTTGCGCTTGGGGTAGGTGGTTTAGGATTCTGGGTAATCATAGGGGGGTTTAGGGATTAGTGTTTAGGCTTAAGGTAGGAACTTTTGGTCGTAGCGTGTAAGGTATAGGTTAGGTTGAGGTGCTGGGATGGGCTGCAGTCTATTTCAAAGAAAGGTCCCCTAACCTTAAACCCCCTATAGTCCCCCTCAAACAGATAGAATATGGCCTTGGGTATATTCTAATAAGATCCCCATATACCCCATATTCTATCTACTGAAGGGGGGCCTTAAGCCCTAAACCCTAAATAGTAGTTTCCAGTTTACTTTCCTCTAGCCCAATAAAACTACAATATAACGCTAATATTCTATCTACTTAAGTGGGACTGGTGCCCTAAACCCTAATCCTATATACACCACATTCTATCTACTTAAGGGGGCCTATAACCCTGAAGGCAAGCATGTTGGCGAATCATGTTTGGGGGCTCCTGGCTTTGCTGCCATCCCAGGGACGGTCTGAGCTTCGGGGCACGCTTTAGGGTTTAGGGGTTTAGGGGTTGAGGGTTTAGGGGTTGAGGGTTTAGGGGTTGAGGGTTTAGGGGTTTTGGGTTTAGGGGTTTTGGGTTTAGAGGTTTCGGGTGGAGGGTTTAGTTTTTAGAGGTTTAGGGTTTAGGGGTTTAGGGTTTAGGGTTTAGGGTTGAGGTTCAGGATTTGGGGTTGAGGGGCTGAAACGATGGCGGCTGAACTGTGAGATCGCGGCTGGCTGCCGCGGCGGGATTGGCTTTCGCTGGTGGTAGAACCCCCGGCCTGGACGAAGGCTCCTACGACTGGCAAAAAATTATCCAAACTAATTCTCGAATCAAGCTTAACGTGATTAGTGCGACGGGGCATGGGGATGACATACGCGTGATTGATGGACACGCCTGCTTCTTTTTAGTAGGTGGGCATCTCATGATCAACCCCGGTTTCTGTATTGTACTTTTTAAGCTTGAGGTTTCTACACATGGGATCTGCTCAGCAAGTCCGGAACCCACTAAGACTTAAGGTGGTGAGGGCAAGATCGTGTGCTTGTGTGTGTGTCTCCAAGTATCTGAAGGAGGGGGCCTCAGGTCCCAGATACCATCAGGAGAATGTTTTTGGTCACCTGATAAAGTCCCAACATCTGTGTGCCTGGGCATTTAGGATGCAAGACAGCACATACCCGGAGAATCCCGTATCCTGATGCTAAATGCTAAATGCCGGAAAGATTCCCCTACACGCTAAACCGGGTAAGGAAGAGCCCGTGAGCAGAATGAATTACCTATGCGTCATTTGCTGTGGCTGTCGCTCGCCTGATCCTGACAAGCCCAACCCTTGGGGAATTACCCGGATGATGGACTCAGGCTCCTGATAACTCTTTTTTGTACGGGGCACTCCAAGTAGACTTCAGAAATATACTAGTAAGTACTTCCTCAGGCTCACTCTAGACATTGCAGAATAGATCCGATGTCCATTTCACGTTCCATGCTCTTCTCTATGCCATTAAGGTTATACCGTGTGCCTCAAACAGAACTGACATGTGTAGTCTTAGCTGTGGCTAGCAAGGATTGAAGAAATGCATCCTTGTAGCAGTATTGTAGCAGTCCATATACGATCCCCCACATAAAAATAGTTTCCACGTTCTTCTCCATTCCTTCGTTCAGTGCTAACCAGAGCTAAGTAGTAGGTACGGTACATTTGAAGAGGTCCAGCCCTCGCGTGGCCTTCGCTGCTACTGCGGAGGAGGCATGCAGTAGAGGGCCCTCCAACAACGCTTAGATAGGGTCTGGGTACGTCCTTTTTGTGGATGTCCGGGCTCTGTAGAGGGTACAGGCGGATCTGAATAGGTTTTAGGTTTCAAGGTGCCAAGATTAAGCTCTGTGTGCATCTTTTGGAGGGTTTCTGTGCAAGGTGCTTCAGAGATTAGACTTCCAGGCTTTTGGGGATTGGGGAGTGCAGCAGGGTTTCATATTGTGGCTCTTATCAGTTTGAAGTCCCATACTGCTCACCACTGAGTACGCGCCCCTCCCAAACGCCAGGTTAAAGTCAGCCTTGTTTGGGCTCATGTTGGATTTGTCTTACGGACATGTGCCGTTTGAAGAAGCACCTTCCTGTAACCAAGAATCCTGAGCTTCCAACCCTCAACTTCCGTAACCCAATTTACCAATATTATGGTTCCATACTCGTTATATGATTATAGTAGATGGTACTTCAAATGGACCTCAAAATGATATTGGTAACTATTTAGGCCCCTGTTGTACCTTTTGCTGCAAGGTGGTAAAGCAAATTCAACTTCTGGGCTGTTAGTAGAGGATGCGGGAGGGAAAACCATACAAGGGTAACGAATTGTGTGGCGTTATCTGGGGTTATCTAGGCACTATTTAGGGACTAGTACCGGGATCCAGCCCTCCATACCAGCACTAAAATCCGCCCTTAACCCTACACCCCTTAGCCCCTAAGCCCCTAAGCCCCTAACCCCTTAAGACCTTAACCCATAAGCCTCTCAGCGCCCAAACCCTAAGCCCCTCAGCCCCCTAAACCCTAAAACCCCTAAGCCCCTATTGTAAGCCACCTAACCCACGTAAACCCTAAACCCTGAACCAGGCGTCACCAGAGGGAGGGAGTCCTGCCGCGAGCAGCATGGAGCTCAAGAGGAGCCTTCATGACCTAAAGTGCTTGCCATGGGTGCCCAGAAAGCCAATATCCCTATCCCTTGCTTGGGGTATGAGGTTAAGGGTTTAGGGATTAAGGTTTAGGATTAGGGTTTAGGGTACCCAGAAAGCCTAACTTAATGTCCCTTAACTACGGAATATACCCTTAATCCTATTAGGGATCTTGGTATCATGTACGTTATATTCCCTAATTACGGATGTTGGGTTTGCTGGGTACAAAGAGAAAAGAGTGGACGGCGGGTTCGCTCAATCTGCTCCCTGGGATAGTCCATAAGCCCCTCGCCCTAATAACAAACTTCCCTAAATCCCCGCCCCGTAATATTAAATATTCCCCATTGTGGTACAGTGTAGTTTGTTGGGAGTATTCAATATTTGGGGGAGGGGGGTGGGGCGCGGGTTTATTATTAGGGGAGGGGATTGCCTTCTTTGCTCTTGTTCTTGACATGGCTGTAGCTTGAAGTGCATACAGGGCTGACGCAATGCTCTCCAATGCCCTCATCTTCAGGCATGCTCAAGAATTGTGACTCCGTCTTGCACAGCCACTTTTATAGAGATAGCGTGTGTCCGTTCTTCGGCAACAGGAATGCATTTGGTTCTCATCCGCGAAAGCTCTAGCTTGTGCTTCTCAACATCTGGCACAGCATAGAACGGGAAGGCTGCGATTTGCTAACAGCTCGGCACGGAAGCCCACGAGAACTTGCATCTAACACATACTCCTTCTGGGTTGCCGTTAAGGAACTTCAGTTAGGTTACAATAATGGTCCTATATAGTGATTAGTAGGGTTTTCCCAATATAATGACTTAAGTCAAGTTCCTTAGCAGCAGCCCTGCCTTCAACTTACTGGGGCCTAGGAGGGAATAAGGGAACATAATGCCTATATAACCCCTATAGTACCTGTAGAACATATTCTCATAGTACCTATAGAGTATTCCCGATATAACCCCTATGGTACCTAGAGAATATACATTTGCAGTGTACTATAGAATATATTCCCTACATATCCCCTATACTAGTACGTCTAGACTCTTTTCTCATGTTCCTTATGAATCCCAAGTAAGAAGCTTTCAACTTCAACCCCCGACTTCACAACTGGAGGAGAGTGTAAAAGCGATATTGTAACCGGCACCCTGGAGCTCCAGACTTACTGGGGGGTTCGCAGGGCATATGAGGGAACATATTATATAGAGGTTGTATACGGATTATTTTCCCTTATTCCCCCCCGTAAGACGAGGACTGCAGCCCCGTTTCCAACCTCTGATGGACGGGAAACAACAGCAAACTAGGTTCTGATGTTGCTCAGGGTTGCACTACTGGAGGTTAGCCAAGGCTGGTTGAGTAAAAGTAGCGGCGTTGCACAAGCCAACCACCGTGATCACCCCACACCCAAGAAACGAATTGGAGGCAAACCTTGTTGCCGAAACAGCTTTGCGCTGCTAACTCCTTGCTGTGCTGGGAATAGTCCATCCATTCATTACATTATGACAAGCTTTACTGTGGAGACCTTTCACAGACAAGCATGTCCGAGGCAAGTCATCAGCCGTTCAGACCGAAGCTCTAAACCCAAGTATTACTGCCAGATCCTACGGTGTGACTTTTTCAATTCTGCATGACCCCAAGTACCTCATACGCTGAGAATAATGGTACTATAGTATACTAAGGTCATGCCGGATGTTGAATATCAACAGTAAAACTTAAGCTCACCAACTAAAATTCAAAGCCTCCACCTTCAGCCCCAAGTCCACAACGGGGTTCGTAAACAAGATGGCCCCATTTTGGAGGCTGTATTTTACCAGGGACAAAAAAAGACCGCAAGCCTAACTGAAGCTGACAACATCCCCAGGTGACAGCTGCTTTCGCTTTTGCGTGGAGGATGGCAACATGACCGAGGTCAGGTTTTGGCTGTGGTCTAGGCTTTGGGGTTTCAGGCTTTGGGGTTTAGGGTTTGGGGTCTAGGGTTTTTGGGTTTCGAATCTAGGGCACCAAAGGATCCTAAGTATCTACAATTGTACAATGTAGTTTTCCATACTAGGAAGTAATGATATGGTTTGGGTCTGTTTGCCCTATGTAGGTAATTAGGATCCTTTCGGTGGGCATTGGGCAAATTATAATAACGAGCTCTAACGAGCTCACCCCGAATCTTTCTTCCCTAGAGTAAGTAGGAAATCAGGGAATACTATACAGGGATTACACAGGGAGCATCTTCCCGTCTTCCCTACTAATCACCAGTAAGTTCTGTTACTACTCAGATTATGCCCGCAAGGACATCATGTCAGGTTTTTTAATGACGCTAATTTGCCCAGTTTGTGGTGTAACTTGGGATCATACCTTGGCTGGCTTTAGCAGGGCTCTCAGGACTGACCCTTAACATTGCCGTACACGACTTGCGCCTCTTCTTGCGGAAGCAACCTGACCCCAACTCCAACATCGTGTGGAGTATTGATCCTGTTTCTCTCAATTTATAGGTTTGGGCGATTATTTTGCCTACTTTTCACGTCCCGGTATATACGCTACATTGCCAGAAGTTCTACTAAAATTCTAACCCTAATTAACCCTAGGGGTCAGTACCTAATGGCCATATGCTTACCCCAAAACCTGCATTATGATTACTATCACCCAAAACCCGAGTAGCAAATTGTTGGGTACCTGGACTCTTTGGGTCAGCTTCATAGTTGCAGGGTCTGGGTTCATCTACTCCCCAAGTTTTCCCTTTTTTGCCAAGAAGCGACTTGTTCTGTCTAGCGTCCTAAACCTGAAACCCTAAGCCCTGTTGAGGGGCCGGACGCCTAGCCCCAATGCCGTCCCCAATTCCCTGGTATCACGTAAAATTATGGTTTTAGGGGATTCGGGTTTGGGGCGTGCTTAGACTAGTCTAGAACGTTACAGAAGAACATACCAAAATGTTAGGTACAAGTCCGTACAAGTGCTTTCTTTTAGGTAGATTCGTTACTCTGGGTAGGGATTAGAGGCCCTACATGTTAAACTGCTGCCGTCCAGGGTTTAGGCTCTGCAAGCTGCATGTCAAACTAGCCTGTTCACGGTGCTCAGATTCCTACATTTGTCCTCATACCATTATACGATACTATACTATGACTATTTGCTACTGTATTACTATGACTCTTATACTGCCAATACTAGAATTTTAGTCTAATGACCTCTAGTTGCTTGGCCCCTGCAACTTCGCTTTGCCAGCAGGTGCTTCGAAGACTCGAAGATCAACTTGATAGCCTGGAGGCAATGTTGGAGTTCACAGAAAGTGGGGGTTGTTGGGCCGGTGATCTTGGTATAGCGCGGTTTACATTGGGCCTGCTTATTTGTGGAAGCCCCTCTGTTGGGATTATAAATTCCAGTGCCTATGGCCTAGGCATATCCTACGTCAATGGATTTCCCTGATAGAGATTAGCCTTTTAAAAGCCTGCCGATTCTGAGGCCAGACCATAGATTCCCGTGACAACTTGACTGGATAGCGTGCTTGTTCCGGACGTCATTACGTGTTTTCATCTTCGACCAGGGAATTTACCAAACAAGTTCCCAGGGAACTCCGACTAAGCACTTTCATAAGCCCCTTGTAATCCCAAGAGATTCTGTAAACCCTAAACCTCAAGCTAGCCCTAAACCCTTTAGATCCCTGCGGCTCCTAGCTGTTAACCTTAAAATCCCTAAACTCGTAAGCCTCCAAGCCCATTAACCCCCAAATCCCTAAACCCCTCAACCCTTGAGGGCCCTGTTGGTTTGAGAAACCCTCATAGAAGGGTTCGAGGCCAAATACCTTGACCTGCAAGCGGCCCGTACGCTAAGTTAGCGGGTTGTTTAGGGTCTCTAGTCAACAGAGGGTCCAAGTACCCAATAATTAGGCTTCGGATTTCGGATGTAGGAATTAAAGTGCAGGTTTTGGGTAAGTACATGTATATTGGTATTTGGACCCTTAGGGATACGTAGATAACACTTAACTAGCTGGCATTTTGGGACAAGTAACCATCTTCCCCATATTGTTGTACAAGGATAGCTGTTCATAAACCATTTGGGCCTTTGAAGTACGACATAGATAGCCACTCTAGCCGAAACCCTTTGCGGGATCCTGCAGACGCTTTGCGGTACCGGATCTGGGGCTTAGGTATAACCCCTAAACCCTGAACCCTAAACCCTGAACCCTAAATTGTGAGGTTTTCCTTTGCTGGGTTTGCGCAAGCCTCCTCGCTTGCAGGCGATCCTGTCCACGGTGGAAGCCAAGAGGCATTGATACCCTGTATCAGGGGTCCTTCTTGCAGTTTAAGGAGTCCATGTAGAAAAATTGAGCATTTTGACTGTTGCTCATGTGGGTCAGGACCTTGTTGAAGGTCTTCAAAACCGAATGTAAGTGCAAGCATGAAGCTTTCAATCAGTTTCGCTTGGAAGCTTTAAGACATCGCCGTAACGGTTAGCGGGCTTGTAGAGACTAGGTTGCCGTTCACACCGTAGTGATCCATAAGGTTATGATAAAGGTTTGTTCTCTGCTCTAAACTTCATGCGTTAAAGTAAGCGCTTTATCTACTAATTTAATGGTACAAGCTTTAGTTGAAAAGGTTGTCTCAAAATAAAGGCTAAAGCTTTAAATTGAAGGTTATTCTGAAGGTTTTTGCCAAAATTAAAGGAGGGCCTTTAGTTTGAGGCTTGTTTTTCTTACTTGTACACCTTAAACCAAAGGATATACACTCTTTACTTTAAAGGTTGTACAACCCCTACGTTAAAGGCTTTGAAGTCTTTCAATTAACGATCTTGCAGCTGTGGGAAGGAACGGAAAAGGCCTGTAACTAGATTATTTCTCCTCTTGCAAGTCTGCAATTGGAGTAGGAAACGCGGATTGCGCGGGATCTGGCCTCTGCAGGACTGTATTCTTCATGGAATGTACTTGCAGCTTTTATGAGACGCATCCCATTTCTACAGCGCGACTAGTTGCGCGTGCTACACAGGCGTGTTTCGGCAGGGTTTGCCTTGCCTGTGTTACAGGTCCCGCCTCTTGGGATGTTTTGCTTCTGGGGGGTTAGGGTGCGGTTCTTTGTGTGTGTTTTTACTCATTTTTTTTGCCGGGTGCTTCTCCTTGTGAATCTCTACAAATGAAGAAGAGAGAGAGAGAGAGAGAGAGATCAAATTTCACTGCGCTGTGGGCGTAGCCCACGTGCAGTCCATCTGGACTGCGTATAACGCATAGAAGAAGAAGATCAGCAATTCTCAGCCCAGCCCGAAGCCCAAACCCGGAGCCCGAAACTTGCGCTCAAGAACCCGCACCACGAACAACGCCTTCGTTTTCAGCTGCTGTGTCGCTGGCCTTGTTTGGCTGTTCAGCCTGTTTAGCCAGCTCGCGACGGCGCAATGCCCCGCGACAGTTTGTCTGGTAAGTTATACTTTGCAACTTATGTACTGCAGAACTCTAAGCTGGGGGCGACTACGATACCTTTTGCCCGTCCACTTGTGTAAACAAACACGGGTCTTGCCTCATGTAACTGCTGCCGAGCCGGTATCAACAACCATGTGCACAGGATTTAGGGTATGGGGTTAAGCATCGTTTGATCGTCACTCTGTTTTTCCAAAACTTGCTTCGTCCTCGCTTAGATTAAAGACTATACTATCCTTACTCCTCGATTTTGTAGTCTTGAATTAAGGGATGCTCCGAATTTGTTTAACATGTATTCTTTAAAGCTTAATTAAAGACCTTGGAATCTGCTGGGAAGGACCCAGCTAGGACAACATCACGAGCCCTAGCTTCCAGCACACCACTCCTCCATCCTAGAAATCGAACAAACCGAATGCAACTAACACGGACCTGGTTGTGGATTTCGTTCGGATTGCTTACCGTGATCCCAATAGACTTCCGGGGACAGTGAGATGTCGGCAGCGGTTCTGGTGCCGTAGGTTTGAGATGTGAAGGGGTCATGTCTTGCATGGCGGCAGGCAGAGTGACCTCAAGTCGCGGCCGCGTGCACGGCCGGTAATTCATGCATGAAGCGCAAGGTGGGATCTTGGTGAGGCGAAGAAGAGATGCAAGGTGAAGCAATGTTCCTGTCAGTAATTGCAAAACGTAGCATACGATCCTCAACCACACTGTGGCAACACGACTACTCTCATGATTTGGCCCCTGCAGTACTTTCTACTGTTGGGCGGGTCTGCCAAGTTGCCTGTGCCATGCTACGAGGTCAGAAAGCGGAGCCTTTGATGGTACTCCCACAACAAGACAGGGATAGGAGCTTCTCGAAATACAGGGCAAAGCGCCTAAGGGGCGTACCGCCTCTCACAAAGTGTTACCCATACTGCTGCTTCTGCATGCTGGCTCGCTAGAAGCCAAGAAGCATGAACATCTTCAGCTACTTGCTCGTGGAGGAGTATTGCCGACGATATGACTTAGCTGCCTGCCACAACCAAAGATAGTTCACGTAGTTTTGCTGCAGAGGATGCTCTCCTCAGAGTGCAACTGCACTCTCCAGATGTTGTTACTTGTCATTTTTCAAATTCAGGGTCCTTATAGATGCATCACACTATAAGTATTACTGAAAATGGGGCCTTGCAGGCAGCTGGTGGGGCAGCCATCTTCAGAAATCCCATCGACATATACATATATATATATATGTATATACATATATGGTTTAAACGTAAGCGCATCTTTATGTGTGTGTGTGTATATATACATATATGGCTATATATGTATATATATACACATGCAGATATGTGTGTATGGTCAAGTTTGCCAAATTTGTTGTCTGCAGAAGCTCTTTGGTCAGGATTTGACCCCGCTGGCCTTTTCCCCTAAGCCTGGAATTTACTGGGTTGCTGTTAAGGAACTTCAATTAAGTTACCATAATGGGTATATATAGTAAATAATAGGGTTTCCCCAATGTAGTAACTTAAATTAAGTTCCTTAACAGCAACCCAGTTTATCCATTATTCATCGTCTCGCACATCCATCCCCAAATAAGCAGCGCCAACTGGGTGGCACTTAGGGACTTAGGGATAACTCTCAATTAATATCCCGCATTGCTGTATAGGCGAGCCTATTCATAAATGATTTTGGGTGATTTTAAAGCAACACGCGGATTACATCCCTTGTGAAGCTCAAATGCGGGCCCTCAAGAAGCCATGTGCATGCTTCTAGCTGCCGTCGATTTGCTCACACACAGGGCGGGGTTTCTTCTGAAACCTTCAACCCTAAACCCTGAAACCTCTGATTGATTTGGAGCCCCAAGGAATGAAGCAAGCCCTACCCCTGTGATCTGCTGCCGTAGATTCAGCTTTGGCATTACAGTGCCCAGGTCAGGCTTCTGAGGCTTGCAAACCTAGATTTTGGGTAGGCGTAGTGTCTCGTAAGTCCCAATATATGGCTTCCTTGAAAGGATTCGGATGTCTGTCTAGGAACCAGCTTCATGCATTATAACAGTCGGCTATTTAGATGCTCGGCAGACTAGTAAGTAGGTTACAAACTTGTAGCAGTCCCCAGTAATGGAGCTGTTGTCATTTTCTTTTCCAGTCCTTCATCCCCTGCTAACCAGAGGTTAGAACCTCACCGCGCACGCAGTCTGCCCAAAAGACGTCGTCTCTTTGCTCCGAGCTGTGGGTAAGGCCTCAGCCGGATGGTGGCAGTTTGTCGAAATATTTCTCTATGAAAAAACACCTAAACCCTAAAGCCTATACCCCAAACCCTACGAACCCTAAAGCCTAAGTAGGGACAGCAAGCATCTCGGTATGATGGTCATATCCATAGGGTTCCTAACCCTGAGGGTCCGAAGTCTCTAAAGATCATATACTCCCCAAAACCTTGGGTTAAGGGTATTGGACCCTTTCCCGACGGGTCCAGGGACCCAAATAATAGGGTTTTAGGTCCCAAAAACCATTAATATTTTAGTATTTGGGCCCTATAAGAACCCTAGTATTTTCGTCCTTGGACCCTGAGGGTAAGTGCATCCCTGTTTTGAGAAACTGCCATTTGTTGCTGCCTGCCTGCCTACAAGCGGACCACGAAACCAGAAAGCTTTGCCGGAGCTGGCTGGTGCAAGTATTCAGGTTTAGGGCTTACGGGGTTAAGAAGAAAGGTTGAGGTTTTGCCCTAAGGGTCCAGGGACGCAAATAATGGGGTTCTACGGCCGAAAACACCCTAATATCTGGGTCCTTGGACACTGAGGCTTTGGTGTCCGGGTTTAAACTTTAGGCTTTCGGGTTTACGGTTGATATCCCCACCGCACCACTTTCATGAACGGGAGTTTCTCAAAACAGGTGTATCCGTGGGGATCTATAGGAACTTCAACTTTAGGGTTTTATGTTTGAGCGGATTAGGGGGGTCATTTTTAGGGGGTTGTACTACGGTTGTGCATACCTAGACCCTCCCCCTACCCTCTATTAGGGC
>CAJNIZ010002226.1:0-26236 GCA_905231905.1 Symbiodinium pilosum | reverse complement strand
CCTAAATCCTAAACCCCAATTAAGGGTACAAGGAGGGTCCTGGTATAGGTGTGCCTTTTATCAGACCTCGGACCCTTGGGGTGGTTCCTGCAAGGTTTGTAACACAAGTAGCTCGAAATTTGAAGAACCTGGGTGTAAACATCTTTGCCTTACAATTAATAGTATAGGTAGCATAAATGACATAGCTGCTTGGTCCTAAACCCTAAACCCCAAACCCTAGTAAACAGCTGCGGTCGGAGCATCAGCAGACCCCACCCTGGCTTCAAATCTGGCACCACCCCAGGGTTCAGGGTTTAGGGTTCAGGGTTTAGGGTTTAGGGTTTAGGGTTACCCCCTTCACCTTATACCCTGTACTTGGAGGGTCAGGGGGACTTGGTAAGTAGGTTCATAACCCATATAACCCATATAGTAACCCGAATTATCCCCATTATTAACTTACTAAGTCCCCCTGACCTTCCAAGTAGGAATTACAGTTTACTTGAGATCTTCTGAAGTGGCGCAGGATTTCGTCCATCCCCCCAACCAACTGTCCACAAAGTCTGCTCACGAATTTAGGGTTTAGGGTTTAGGGGTTTAGGGTTTAGGGTTTAGGGTGTAGGCATTGACTCCTGGCTTCCAACTCAATTCGCGGGCCGTGGGGACGTTACTTAAACAGAATGAAGATCCTACCCTAAAGGTCCGAGTACGTAATAATCATAGATTTGCCCAACACTTGTATACTATAATCACTATAGTACCCAAAACCCAACTACCAAATTATTGGGTACTTGGGCCCTCTAGGCTATGGGACCATGGGATCTAACACCGAGATCCTCTCAGCTGTTACGGGAAGAGCAGACGCAACCCCAAAGGGTATACTAGAGTTTTAGGGCCCAACTACTTTAATATTGATGGTTTTGGGCCCTAAAACCCTATCAATTGGGTCCTTTGACCCTTAGAGCTACAACAACCTGTGATTACAGTTTCATTTGTAGCTCCGCAGCTTGGGTCGTGTCAGGCAGCAACACCCCAGAAAGCCCAATATCCTTCAATTAGGGAGCATGCCTTCAATCATATCAGGAATCCTAGTGATTTAAGGGATCTTGGGCTTTCTGGGACCCTGGGACAGGGTTAATGTTTCCATGGCAGTATCGCTGTCGCTCTAATTTCGCGGCAACTCGCCGGATGTGGGCAAAAAGGATCGTTTGACTGTCCCAGGAGGTTCAAGTATACATATAACACTTACATTGGGCCATATAGTCTAAAATATTACCTATTGGGGCATTTGGATCTTTAGGGTGTGGTGGTTCACGTGGGACTTAGTTCTTGACAGTTCGGTCTTGTATTCTGGGAGGTCCCTAACTCAAATGACCAGTTCATGTAAGAGATGCCGCATCGACAAAGTAGCCCAGACCCCAACCTTCAAGTAGTTCGTGTGTTCTAGATTCTCTAGATGGTGCCAGATTTTCGTCACCAACCGTCTGAGCGCATTTAATTCCTAACGCAGTGGGTTCCAAACGCCCTGGGGCTGCACCAGCTTCAGCGAATTTGTGAGTTTCTGTCTCTACGGCCTGAACGACCCGACGGCTGGACTAGATGCACGTTGCCCTGCGGCGTCGCTTGAGTCTGCCTTGGCTGCTAAATCAAGGCAGTGGGGATGGCGCGTCTGGCTGCTCCGGCAGGTTCATGTCGATGCCTTAAGCCACTGGGTTTCGCCCTATCGTCGCGAGACTCCAGGAGCGAAGCCCTCGAGAGCACGTTCGGATTTGTGCGACGCAAGAGGCAAGGCATGCCGAATCACATTACAGTTGTGCCATACCTTTCTCTTTGGACTTCATCGTGTTTGCCCCATGCCCAGCACACGCGGACCTAAAATTGAACCCAAGCTGGGTGCTTGTGGCCAACGCCGAAATACTGCCAGCTGTGCGAACACTTGTTGATTTTCATTTGCAGCCTTGACAGCTACCCTACCGCTCCCCGGTTTGCGTTGTTAATCACAAGTCAGCAGCTGCTCATCCTGATTTGTGACGATTTGTGAGATGGGTAAGCCTCCTTCGGCATGGGCTCCATCAATCTGCCTGGACAACAACGAGCTCAGGATACTGAACCCTTTCTCTGGCGCACAGGCGGCAACATGGCGCCGTCACGCATTGCTGCCGTTGGCTCGCAAATTAGCCATCGATACAAGCTACCACGCGAAGCGTGCAAAGAATTACTACGACGGCACGCTATGTTGAAGCCGGAGCCGTTGGCGATTTCGAGGCTCAAAAAGAGGCCCTCCATCTTTTTACTTGCGTGTCTTACAAAGTGCCTTGTCACTGTAGGCACGCCCCCACTCTTTTCAGCATATCGGCCATCATGACCTTACATGAGTGCGAAACCATGGGAAACCTTGAAAACCCAGGCAAGCCCTCAGGAAACCCTCAGGAAACCCTCAGGAAACCCTCAGGAAACCTTCGGAACCCTCAAGAAAGCCACAACAAACCCAACGAAACCCGAAACCAAGACTTGGAAACCCATCGGAAGCCCCCTTACAACGCAGACTTACGAAGTGTTAAGGCAGGTGGATTAAGGAGGGCCCACGCTGCGACGCTCGGGCTCAGGCGTCGCAATGTGTTCCATTCCGGATTTTGCAAAGGGCCGAGGACTCTTCATGAGCGCGCCGGCCGGAGTCCAATTTTTGTGTTCACGCAGACTGGATGGTCGTGCACGATTTTCGGGTGTTGGGAACCATGGCATCCCTTCTTGCGAAGCTGGGACCCACCAGGCCCCGCTGTGGTGCGGATGACCACAAAAACTTTTAGTTCTGCAACAACCTTGCCCGGAGATTGCAACGCAGGCAACTTGCGACTTTTCGGCCGCTTTGCTTGTGGCTCCACGGATGCTCAAAATCACTGCGAAATCGCGCGCGAATCCTATCGCACGAACAGCAAACAACTGGTTTAACGATTTCGGAACGGTGATGGGCCGAGCTTGTTCACCAGTGTTGGCCCTTCCGCTTCCGGCTGCCCATAATCAATTTTGTTTTCAATTTTTTGTATGGGATGGATTTTATGGGCTTGCAAAACCACATCTTTTGAGTCCCCTTAGCCTGCGCAGACAAAGATATGGAGCTCATCATGGAAAAAATGCTTGTTTTCAATTGGCTAAATTAATAAGCCTATGGTTGCTTTGCTTGGAAACGCCCGACAAATCCCAAATCTGTCCCAAAATCACTGCGACATTTCCCTGACACCTTCGAGCCGGGTGCTTGTCCACGCGCAGGAAAAGATCCCGTTTTCCTGCGGCAATGGCTGGTCCATACCTACGTTGCAGGCCTGCCAGCAGCTACGCACAGGTGCAATCATGTTGCCAAGGTTTTCAGGAGCGTTGCGTTGCGACGCGCTGGTGTTATGCTCCGTGTGTCTCAACAGTGGAGATCGCTGACGCCGACGGGGCCGGCAACGGGCTCGACGGTGCTGCTGCTGCTGCTGCTGCTGCATCAGCACGCCACAGTCTGTGCCTCGTTTTTGTTGTCTGCCATTTCTCGTGCCCAGCTTGTAGTGCCCGCAGCGGGGCGTCGCCGTGGACCAGCACAGTAGCGGCGCGCGTTTCGCATGTCCGCAGGGCCATCGAAAGTGTTCCGCGTATCGGAGAGGCGCGTCGACTGCCCTGCGCGGCGAAAACGTTGGGAGCGCGGAATGTCTGAAAATCACGCACAAACGGAAAACAAACGGAGGAATTCCGCAAGATTCTCACAAAAATCATGGAAATGAGGCGGCAACTTCAAAGACTCAGAAACAGTAATTGCACTTAACAAATTGTGGCTCCGGATTTTTGGAGCAATTGGTCGGTTTGGATTTGCTTGTGTTGACATGCAGTGTTCTTGGTCGGGAGACATCAATAATCATCAATATATCATATCCTCAAATGAAAACCAACTTCCCACAACGCGGTGGGTCCCAAGAAAATGCAGCGAAATAGCTAGGAACAAAATCGGCCGCAGGCAAAACTACGAAAAGGCCAGAGGACGAATTAGGTTTCAACAAGAAATGCAGGAAAAAGACACCAACCACACAAACGTGCATATTAAGTGACCATCCCAAATCAGTAGGCTTACGGGAAAACAGCTCCCAACCAGCAATCGTTAATCCAAAAATGCTATACCTGGAAGTTCCTTTGACAATTCGTGTTTTGTCGTTTTGTTTTTTTGTTTTTTCCACTCGTTTCGTCTTTTTTATGGTCGTGTTTGCGTTTTTTTGCCGCGGTTTGGCGGGTTTTTGCTGGTGTTTTGGCGGTTTTTTTTTGCGGGCGCATTGCTGCGCACGGACGTTGCGGAAAATTGCGGCGTTTTGCGGCAAAAAAACGCTACGAAAACCAGAGCAACCAGAAAAACAATTCCGGTTCGAAGTTCCAGGTCACAACAAAACGTGTGAAAAATTGGGCGGAACCTATGGTTTTGGTTGGTCGCGACAGTGCTTTCTGCAAGAGACCTTCGCTCAACAGAAACACGCAACGTCATACATTAAATAACCGCATTTTTGGCATGGCCCGAGGGTGGAATTTATGATTATGCGACAAATGCCGAATGGCACGTTAACTGGTTTTGTGGTGGGCGCGTCATTCTGCGCACACATACAGCTCTGTTAGCACGTATCACACATCAGCAAAAAATGGCGAAACACACACTGGCTTCCGTTTTGTCGCAACTGTGTTCTCAAATGCAAATCCAACGACATCGGCGGCTGGAAATGGAAAAGCAAAATGAGAGATACCTGTACAAATTCAGCAGACGAGCGGGGGCACAATAATAGCCAACACGCTTTTGGATGTGGACAAACGGAGTTGGGGTGCATTTTCTGGACGATTTGTTCACAATGTGCCCCGGACGCATTTATCGCAATGTGTCGCCTAAAGAAAATTTCTGAAACGTGAAGAGCTCAATGCCCGAGAGGGCTGCGAGGGTACACAAATGTTGGCAGGGGTCCCGCTGCTGAACCTTCCGCCGCTTGCGCGCTCCATTTGCCAGGCCGGGTTGCATGGGCGGTCGGGCAGCCATAATTACGTGGGTCACAATACGTCCGTTGTTGGATGTTTTGGGTCTATTAGCACCACAAGCCGCAAGCTGACATAAAACACATGCGACCGTGCGTGTCGCGGGCGCGCTAAAAAAGCACGAGCTTGCGAAAAAATCTTATGCCACAAGCGGTGGAGCAACTGTGTGGAATAGCGGGGAAGGAGTGGTAAAGTCATGGTAGAAACGCATGGAATTGGAAACTTGGGAGTTGGATTGTGTTCTTGCCACGTTTTTTGCTTGAACTTTGGTGTAAAAAATAAAATGCACATTTTCCGGATATAGGCCGCTGGGTTGCTACAAGTGTGCTTTTGTGTGGGTCTTTGGAATCGGGCGGCGAATTCAAACACCTTGCCCATCCTCATGCCCCCCGTGATAGCAGTGCGTCCCGCGGGCGAGGGGATATATGTGGACGAGACAAAGTTGGTGGGCATTGTGTGGGCGATTTGTCCAAGATGTGCTTTGGACACATTTATGGCAATGTTTCGCCCTAAAA
Source organism: Symbiodinium pilosum (assembly GCA_905231905.1). Taxonomy (NCBI): domain Eukaryota; class Dinophyceae; order Suessiales; family Symbiodiniaceae; genus Symbiodinium; species Symbiodinium pilosum. The sequence continues at coordinate 20,708 of CAJNIZ010002226.1, read as the reverse complement.
AAAATCTGGCACGTGACGAGCTCAATGCCCGAGAGGGTGCCACGTGGCACGGTCTCCCTGTACCATCGGGCGTTATCGTCCGTAGTGTGGGGAGTGGCCATCATCCCTCTTTACAGGTGCCACCCAAGTAAAATTGTTTCGGCTGGGCGTGTTGGTTGGGCGGGCTGCGAAGGTACACAAATGTTGGCAGGGGTCCCGCTGCTGAACCTTCCGCCGCTTGCGCGCTCCGTTTCCCAGGCTGGGTTACATGGACGGGTCGGGCAGCCATACTTACGTGGATCGCAGTACGTCCGTTCTTGGATGTTTTCGGCCAACTAGCACCAGAAGCCGCAAGCTTCCAGAACACAAATGCCACCGTGCGTTTCGAGGGAGCGGTAAAAAAATCCAAGCTTGCGAAACGGTCTCATCCTACAGGTGGTGAAGCAACATTGTGGAATAGCGGGGAAGGGGTGGTAAAAACATGGTAGCGGAGCTGGTTTGTAACAAGGGCCGCAAACGTTCCGTATGACCTGCGGACGAGCATTTCGTTGTTTTCTTCAAAAAAAAGAGGGGGCATGTCTCCCAGCCCGACAGGCCACGCCCCTGCCCAAAAAAACACGCAGCCATGCGCCCGTGGAAGGAAAACTCCTGGCAGAACGTTTTGTTGGCCATGCTTTGGTGTGATATCCATGAGGTTTCTTTCCCAACACGCCTGTTGAGGTAATGAAGGTGTATCGAACTGCAATCAACCAGACCCTGTTGTGTGGGAAGGGTAACGCGACGACGATCGTAGAAACTCATCTAGCCGACACGTTTGTTACGTTTTTTTGCTTGGGACATGGCGCATTTTTTTTTCCGGACATTGGCCGCTGCGTTGCTGCTGTGTGCTCCTTTGTGGCTTCTGGAACTGGGCGGCGAATTCAAACACTTTACCGATCATCATCATCATCATCATCCTCACCATCATCACTGGAAAACATGCTCACCAATACATAAGCAAAATGTGCCTGCATGTGTCTTTGTTTGTGCAATTTTTATGGCTGCCAGCGCGCACATCGGCAGGAGAATAGCAGCGACTTGAACAAATGCCGTTTATGCGAACGGCGACATTATTCAACAACATTGACCCGCAGCCATGCATTTAAATGCTTGCCAACCTTGTGTGCAAGTGGAAGGCCGCGGTTTGGTGAAAAACGGGGTCCATGCCATGCGAGGGGGCTTTACGTGCTGACCAACCATCGCGCCATACAACATACGAGAATGTGGTAAAACGTGCGCGCCATGTAGGTCGACAGCCTGCCTTGCAAACTCACAGACGAAGTTTGTTTTCACGTGGTAAGATGCTAGTATGCCAGTTCACATTAGCTTGAAGCGCAAAAAAACACACATGTATTCACGGATTGGCAGGCAAACCGTTCGCGCATCTGACATACATTCAGGGCACGCTATCATGAAACTGGTTCTGCGTCCGGAATCCGGGCTTGAAAGCGAGCCTGCAAGCCCTTGACAGGATGCGACTGGTGTGGGGCAAAAATTTTGCTCGGCGGGGTCATTTTGCAATGGTGTCTTGCAACAAAGTTTCCATCAACGTTTTTTTTTGCGAACCCTCCTTCTGTTGCAACGTTGCAACGACGAATCAGCAAACCTCCTTACAAACACATACGTTGTCAAGGTTGCCAGGCCGACGCAGCTGCTTCCCAGCAGGTAAACCCAAAACTTGCAGAAGGATGGCTAGCTCAAGCATTGGATGATTGACGCCCACGCCAAGAAGGACCGCAAACGGCAACTTATGTTCATGTGCAATGACCCTTTTGGTGCAGATTCTGCGCCAGCTCACATGTAGTTGAATGATGATCCTAATCAGTTAATTATTAGGGTCTTTCTGTGCATCTGTCGCAGCTCAGGCTTAACAATCAGCATTGGCGCTTACATTTCCAAATTGTGAACACAGAACCCCGTGCATGGAATCACCACGAAAAAATTCACACAAGATCACAGCATCCCTTGAGTGGCTGCTGCACAAGAGTCGCATTGCATGGTGGGTGTGTTAGTGTCTAGAATCAAGCTATCCCGTAGTTTTCATGAAACAACCCTTTGTCCCGTGACCATGTTGGCCAGCATGCCGGCAGCGCCAGGCCAATCAGATCAAAACCGTAAACACCCTAGTTGTCGCATACGGGGTTCGGTTGAAGGGACACTGGCTTGTTGCAGGTCACGTTTGCCCATGCGCGTGAGATGCCAGGTGTGGCGCTTTGGCTGATCATCTTCATTGCGCAGCTGCGAGAGAGCCGCGCTACGGACCAGCCAGTGGAACCAAAGGCTACACGCATTGCTTTCGTGCTCATCTAGAGTTACGAGGTTTCAAGCTATAGCTACCTTGCTGTAAGCATGCCAGTCACGGGTCGTCGACCTGACCGACAAAAACTTCCAGGAGAGATTCGTGTGTTTGATAAACGGAGCACAAGATGTAACAACATTGTTACTTTTGGTGCTGCCTGATGGCCACGCACACGGGCCAGCATTCACAAGTTCAGGAGCTCGTAGCGCGTGGCGACGACAAGCCGGGTTACCTATTGAAACTGCCTTTGAGCTGTCAGAAGCGGGACTGTTTTCTGAAGTTAGGGGGTGATCCGTGATGCATGCTCCCACCAAACTTGTCAAGGCCTTGGGCGGTCAAGTTTTACGCGTGCGGCACTCAATTGGGCGGCATTGCCGAATGAATTTCTGAAGGGTTTGTAGTGACATTTGGGACGCGGTAAGTGGTTTGTCGGTCAAGCGGCTTGCATGGTTCGTCGGGACGTTGCCGCGCACAGCCTACCATTGAATCGTGCGGCGCGCACTGTTCCACACCAGGCCATGGTGTGGACATTGCAAGGCCGGGGATGTCAGAGTTGTGTTAGTGCAGCATGTTCAAGACCAATCCGCGAAGTGCCGGACGTCATTTGCAGATGATGGCGCCGATATGGGACCAACTCGCGAACAAGCTCGACGGCAGCCAACTCATGTCCTTTTTGCATCTGTGAGCAGGTTGGTGAACAGTATTTGCAGCTTTTGTTCGGGAAGCTGGTACGTCAGAGCAGTTGTGTCGCTCAGGCAGGGTCAATGTGGGGAAGGTCGATTGCACGCAGGCGCGCCGACAGGATTGCCATGTTGCTCAACGTCCTGTCGGGGTTTGGAGTGGCAACATTCGCCATTCGCGATGCACCGTGTTGACACTGCCCCAGTCCCAATTCATCGCCAACATGTTCGACGTGCGCGGCTACCCGACGTTGAAGCTGATTTCGCATGGTAATGTGCACCTCGCCCGGAGCTATTGACAATCTGCATGTGCAGATGTGTGATTTGCAGATGTGTGACTGCCTGTTATTGCCATCCTTTTGCAAGTGCTGGTGGGATCGTGTAAGTCAGGTACCCATTTTCAGGCAGGAGAAGTGCGCACCCCAGCATGATACCGAACACGGCCGTATCCATGATGCATGCCGCCCAAGAAAAGGCATTTAGGTACAATTAGGTGTTTACTGCGTTCACGGGCCTTTTTGTTCGAGCAGGCTTGGAGAACCTGGAGCCATGGGCTCTGGAAGGCCCCGAATGGTTCCGGTTGATGGGGGTCAACGAGGGGTTTGTGCAGGACCGTTGTCCATTCCATGATGGAGCCTGGACCTTGTGCATGGCAGGCGACAAAACACAAAAAGGGGACCTGTATCCGTTTGACAGGCCGCCCGGCTCGTTTACTTCAGCAAATGTTTGTGACGTACCGCGGCTGACTCGTACCCGTCCGAGTCTTGATACAAAACCACTTCAACAAACAAGGCCTTTGTATTGGCGGCTAGGAATGGCATGGGCCTGAGCTGCTCCACGTGCCATGGCAGTGTTGTCGGACCCTGCCACGATACAGGGCGTTGTGATTTTGAAAGGTGTCTGCCACATGTTGCCATCGACAGATTTAGCAGTTCTCGACTTGTTTGTTGGTTACGCCTTGCTAAGTCCGTGACGACGATACTTGCAAAATTTGGGCAGGGTCCTCAGATGCCACTAGGTAAGCAGTCGTTTGTGCGTGCCGTGTTTCAACCAGTTGAAAGGACACGGTGGCAATGCAAGCCTGTCGCACGTGCCCGCCACAGCAGGTTGCAAATCATCGCGGTGGTCCTGATATCAATTGGGGTGCTGATTTGCTGGGGCCTCAGGCTTCATGCACGTTTCAGTCAGGGGTTGGCTATATGGTGTCGCATGTTTGGAATTCACGTTATACACCGACAATCATTCAGGGAATGCTCGGCATGGCATGCAGCATTATCTGTGAATACAGCCGCGAACTTGGGAAATCCGAGCCAGACAAACCTTCCCCAAGTATTCCCCGTAATGTTTTCCAAACTCAACGTGTCAGTCATGCGGCGGTCACGGCCTCAAAACTGAAGTGCCCGCCTTGGTCACATTGGACGGTGGTGATCGCGAGGCCTGTAGATATGCAGCGACGGAATTGTTTGCCATTCCAGATGCAGCTTGAGCCTTGCCAGGTTATTGTGATCGGCAAGAGACACTAGCTCATCGTGCCAGGGAGGACAGCGCAGCAGTGGTCGTTTGGTTTCCATTATCAAGCACCCATTTCCGGGCTTGGTAAAGTCTTTTCCAAGAATTTGAAACTTTGATGCTAAACTTGCCTACAACTCCTCCACAAGCTTGCTGATGTTTTGCATGATAGTCACCCCGCCCTATTAGTATATTACTGTACAGGGGGGAATGTTTGTTGTTGTTTGGGGATTTTTTGTTACAAATATTTGGGAGGGGCCTACAATTGTCACTACATCAACGGAACCTTTTTCCTGCGTGAAGGAGCAGCTCAAGGAAATTGCGCCTGGCGCCCAGTGGAAGTGGTGAATTCTTAAATTTGATGGAAGAAAATACTTTGTTTGTACTATCGGGTTCGCCGTGAGTTTGTGTTCATGTGAATGTGGTTTGTTTTCGATATCCGTATGGATAGAAGGGCCAAGAAAGCTGTTGGACCGTTCGTTGATACTGATATAATATATATACTCAATGTTTGGCTTCATTTTTCAGGGGCCACCACGGTTCGTTGAAGAGGTTTGTTCGTTCATGGGCCGTTGCTTAATAAAAGTAGCGACCCCTTTCGGTCATGCGGGGAATTGTGACGGCTTGGGTTGGGTCAGAAATCTGTCTCATGGCAATGTCAGATAAAATTTCATGGGAGCCGAGCAAGAGTATCTCCTCCATGCGATTGCAGCATGCAATCCGAAGAGCAGAGGGGCGTGAAAATTGAAACAAGGCACCACCACCAACAGCCATTTTTCCCGATGGTGGGAGTGAAGATGCAGCCGCATCAGTGGTGCACAACGGAGCACACATCAGCAGGAACGGCAACAAGTTCAGGGATATGGCATTTGTTGGCATATCTGCATCTTTGCGCGCATCCGAAACCCATGGTATGTAACGGTATGTGCAATTTGTTTTTTGCCTTTTAACGCTTGCCCGTTTGACAAATCCCCCTTGCGCAGCCAATGCTTGACGCCCGGTCCAAAACCTGCCCACTGTTCAAAACGCCTCTAGCTGTGGCTCGATGCTGATCAACGGACAGCCTGTCTTGTGGGTTCCGGTTGATGAAAAAAAAAAACGTGTTACCTGTGCCCAGGAACATGACCGCCTTTCAGTAACCCACTCAATCAGTGTTGCCCTCACCCGATCACCGCAAAAACGAAGAATTCTCAATATCAATATAGTGGTGTGTTAGAATTAGGGGCCTGGGCAGATTCATGGTGTCCAACATTATCGTGGCCGATTTGATTCCACGGACTCAACCCAGGCCCTCTAATATAGTTAATGTAGTTCCTGATTGGGTAGTACCCTAAAAATCCAAGGCAGATCCAAAAAGGAACTAGATGAGCCATAGTCTGAATTCCTTCAAGGAGGGTGAAAATGTGTATATGTATAGAGGGGAGTATATAGGGGACCACGATAGGGCGATAGGGGTTATTAAGGGGGAAACTAGGAATTTAGACTGTAGCTCGCATGGGAGCCCTGGGGGAAGGCAAAAGCGGGCAGCGGACAGCGGCGAGGTCGTCGAGGAAGACAGTAGTGCCGACAAGGCCTGAAGTTTTGTAATGAAGGGGGTCAGGCTTTAGGGTTTGGGGGGTTTAAGTTATCCCGAGCCGCCCCCACAAATTTAGATTTTGCTCTGGTCATATGATAGCTCCAGGGTCCTTCTCATGGGTGCTAAGTAAATTCCGTCATAATTTGTGGAGTCCGTTCACCGCCTGGTTTTTGGTGAGCTACGGTACCTGACAACAAGGTTGAAGGGTTGGAAAGTTGCCAGTCAACGATTAAGGTTCATCATCAGGCTTTTTGTTGATTCAGCATTCTTTTGAGCACAGCCGCTGGCTTAGGTTCCAGCCCAAAGGGCGTATGCCTCTTGTGTTCATGCCAGATGAAGCAAAAGGCTGTCTTGGTGGGCGCTACCCTTTACAACACTTCTTCATGCCCTGCTACACTCCGTAATGCTTCATTCGAGATGGTTGCTTCCCCTCATGTAGGAGAATAGGAAATTTGTAGGGATTATTTGTTCATTGATTTTCCTGATTGTTCTCTTTGCGGTCTTCGCGCGGTCTCCAGAGGCCGAGATAACAACTCGAATGGAGGAGGGGTTTAGTTCATGGCTACGAAGAAGTTCCAACAAAGCAGGCCCAAATCAGCGAGCTAGGGTGCCAGCTGTCCAGACAGATGGTACCTGCGAAGGCTTCCCCCTTCAGCTTTGGATATCTTTCCGTTGAAGGCCTGGTTGGGGCCAGCTTGTGGGCACGTGACATGTGGCAGGCACCTTCGAAAAAGGATGATTGATCGGACTGGCGCACGCAGGCGGGCTCTATTTATTGGTCATGTCTGCAAGCAATCGTGAGCCCCAAGGATTGCCATCCAGAGTCATTGCTGAATCATCTTGCACGAAGCCACAGTGCACTTGCACAGAAGAAACCTTCTAAAATCTTTTAGGCCCCATATAATCTCTCTATACTATAGCTCGCAATAAACCATCTAAAGCCCATTCATATACTCCCTTTACAACCCCATATCAACCTTCTAAGACCTTTTAAACCCTGTATGACCCCCTGTAGTATATAACCCCACAGAAAACCCCATGTTGAGGGGAACCAGCCGAGGCTGGTGGCTATAGTATTGGGGTTTAGGGTTTGGGAGGTTTCAGTTATCCCGACCCCCCGTAAACTTGGATTTTGCTATGGCCAGATAGCTCAAAGCTCCTTCCCATGAAGAGGGGCCCCCTGATTACACACCTATACTCCAGGACCCTCCTTGTACCCTTAATTGGGGAGACATGATCCCTAATAGTAGGTACTTAGGCCCTAATAGAGGGTAGGAGGAGGGTCTAGGCATTCAAGTCGTTATAACGACAATTGATTGAACTTACAACCATGCTCATGCCAACTTATAGGTTGACTTTTAACATTGGGACCTTCCTTGTAAGGTCCGAACCCCGAACCTTCTTTAGAGAACAAATCCAGTTACAGGAGGTTTTGCAGGATTATTGTGGATAATAGAAATCCCGCATGACCCCAAGTACCGTAAACCTGGGGAATGGTGGAATTATAGTATATTAGGTCCATGCCAAATTGTTAGTATAAACGGTATGGATCCTCGTCGTGGGGCCCCCAGAACAAGGATCGTAGTCTTGATCGTGCATTGGGGTCTCTTCTTGGGAATCTCATTCTGGGAACCTATGACTTATTGTCTTTGTTCCCAAGGCGCTGCGGTATCCATGCAAGATTTAAATCATACACTCTCAATGTCCTCGTCGGAAGTTTTTACGGTACTTAAACAAACCCGGGCAGAAAACCTGGAACCTGAAAGTTAGGAAGCGCTTCGGTTTTTTGCCGAAGAAATGGGATTTTCAGCATTAGCTGCAGCACGGGGCACCGCACCATGCTATTGCGGCAAGGCAGCCAACAGATTCACGGAATCCCTAAACTCTACGAGTCAGGACGCTTTCCCAAACACTATATGATACCTATACTATATCCCTTCTCACTGGGACCCGTCTTCTTGTTCAGGAATTAGGGTTTAGGGTTTAAGGTTTATGGTTGGGGATTTTTCGGTCAAGGGTTTGGGGAAAAGGGTTTACAGTAGGGTTATTACCTAAAACACAGGCTTTCAAATGCGAAAGCAAATGGAGAATGACATCAGCATGGGAATATCCATAGGAATCTGGTATAACAGATTCTTATGCGGATTCCATAGATAGAGGGCCTCAATATAGACCCCAAAATACAATGGGGGTAGGTTGAGAAATCATTTTGGATTTGTACACGGCCCCGAAACATCCCCTAGCCCTGAAGTTACTGCCAGGGGATGCAGCTACCCAGACTCCCTTCCAAGATTGCATTAGATTGTACAGTTGAGCCATAATCTAAGCTCTGTAAAGGGGGTTATATAGGGGATTACATAGGGGACTATTAAAGGGGTTATTAAGGAGGATACTAGGGGTTTAGACTATAGCTCAGTTGAAGTCTCGAAGCCCCTCGCAACATGAGGCCGTGATTGAGCTGGCACCGGCGAGGCTATGACACATGCTTTGCAAGGTTGGGGAGTCAGCAGGTTTTAGGTAGAAATGCAAATGCGAGTAGCAAGGAGTGGTTCCCTACGTGTTGACTCTTATAGCGATGCGCTAGAAATGAGGAGATCTTAAGGCTCAGGACATTATTAACAAAAACATGCCGACAGCCATTGCTGAGTCCCCAGCCTTGAAAGATTGTAGCAGCCAAAATAACTATGGTGCAAGCAAGTATTTTGGCCGTAGATTCCATGTACAACTATGGTATATTGTACCTCAAACAGGCCTCTAGATGAGTCGGGCAATCATCTAGGCCCCTACCCCTAATCCCTATCAACCCCTTTACGAGCACAATTTACGCACTGCTTGATCCGCCTTTATTCGGGTAGTAATACCCCTAAGCCTTATAGAGTCCCCAAATCCCATACAACCCCTATGGTACCTGTTTAGGCTTTTCACATTAGGTCCACAGTGTTGGGCCACAAGTGCCCTGGGAGAGATGAGACGCTCAATTTCCCTGCACATCAGAAACCTTCCAAAATTGGCCAGTCCAGGCATTTCATGCCAACAAGAGACGGTGATGGGCTTAGTCAGGGTTGGGTTTAGGGTTAATTTCAGGATTCCGGGTTTCGGGTCTAGGGCTTAGGCACGATTGCTTTCAAAGACAATTTCAAGGCCCGTGTTGTGTATCCTTGTTTTCATGCTTCGGCAAGCTGGCCGCCACTCCTGTACGTGTATATGCATCTACATTTGAGCTATAGTCTAAACTCCTTGAAGAGGGTTATATAGGGGTATATATAGGGGACTACTACAGGGCTTATCAAGAGGGATACTAGGAGTGTAGACTATAGCTCATATAAATACGCGTTTCACCTTGCTCCAGAAGCCAAATTGAATCTTTGCAGGCTGTATGAGTTGCCATTTACAAAAGACTGATGTAAGTTCTTGTCGGTTTACAATATGGCCATCAATTGTGGTGCCCCTTTAATTAAATAGCAGGAGAGAAGCTCCGCTAAACGGTAGGGTTGAAAAGCAGAAGGTCCAAAATAGAGCCCAAAGTACTGTAATCCTTGTTTCAGGAACCCCAAAAAAGGACCTCGAACGTTTGGAAACCCCTTTGTACTTCTGTGCGGAAGATAGAAAGTCTTTGTTGCCCTACCTACTGCAGAGCGGGTGCTCCCCAGTTACACAACTGTACTTCAAAATCCCATAGCTAAAGCCTTTTTACCCACATCATAAGCGTACAAACCAAATTGTAACAGAGGGGCCCCTCCCCATCACAAGAGTCACGCAGCCCGTGTTCACAGTTGACTTGCCTCACTTCGCGCCACAAGGTTGCGTCCTTTCATCTTAAACCATTTACGATCCTTGCTTTGGACAGCATTTGGCTCGCCTCGTCGCCCGCCTTGGCTAGCATGGCCGAGGAGTCGCAGCTACAGCAGTTCCTCGGCTCCAAATCTTTGGGTGTGGCATAGTGATTCAGGATCTCGCGGTTGACCTTCAGGGCTTCAGAGCGCGGCGTCATACAGGGGTTCATAGCGCTTTAGGGTTTAGACCTGTTTCAGCAGATGTTTCAGGAGTTCCTCGTTTAGGGATTCATGATGCAGGGATTTGTTTTCAGCGTGCGGTTGAGGGTGATGTTTCCTGACTGTTCAAGACATATAGCTTTGTTTTCTGTAGGATTGGTGCCTCGGGGTCCTGAAGTGGGCCCTTGAGCTTCTGGCGCTGTAGCCTCATCCTTCTACCAATGGGCTGTGGCAGGCCCACCCTCTGATGCAGGACATTCCGCACAGCAGGTCCAAGTTGAAGGCAACCCCCCTTCGGCAAAAGACTCAACACCTTTTGTTGCTGCTCATTCTTCTGCTGAACAATGCCGTGCACTTCCAGCGCTTGGGGTGGTAACCCATCAGTATGAACAAGAGGCAGCACTTACAACGATGCTGTTGGTCGTGCTGCTGATGCATTTGCATTCGCAACTGCTCCCGGGTGCAGTGTCTACCTTTTCTGTGCCCGTGCCCAGCCAAAACCAAGGTGCAGAAACAAATAGATAGAAGACAGTTGTTAAGGGCGCAAAGTTCAAAGTACAGACATGTGGGGATTTGCTTCGACGAAAAAGGCGTGGTGCAATTGCCGTGGGGCGCCCCGCCTCAGACACATAACAGGGTGTGCTACTTGTGGGTGAAGTTAGATACCTACACTTAGTCTCGTCGCGCATGTGAGCATGCCACACAGCTCTGCCATGCAATGATATCTGCATGGCTAAAAGATCTTGATCTAAAGGTGCTGCAGCAGCGGTGTATGGATTCAACAGGCTTGCCTTACACTCCGTGTGATTTGTGCCCGAAACACCTCAAGTTCCAGATCCCAAAGAACTACCCGCAACCCCCCAGCTCCTGTGCGGTATCATCCTCCCCTAAAGACTTACTCTAAGGGTCCATGTACCCAATATTTGTGTACATGGGTCTTTGGGAACTAGCAATTATAGCATTGGTTTGGGGTAAGTATATGATTATTGGGTGTTCGGACCCTTAGGGTAAGCCCTACCCTAAACCCTAAATAGTAGTTTCCATCTTTTGTTTTCCATCATCCCAATTTTAAACCCTATGACACCACCCCCAGGCTTTGGTCTACCTCATGGGATGCCTGGATCGCGCCTCCAGGCTCTGAAAGTTGTGTATACATGAAGCTGGGCTGTTCTTGAGCCACGTGTTTTTTGTTGTTTTGTTTTTGTGCATGCTTGATCGGAACCCGACAAACATGGGTTTAGGACTTGGACCATTATCGTTTTACATTCCCTCACTTCCTCAAAATCACCACTTCCTAATACAGTCAATACAGTTTTATCATTGTGGTATACTACAATGAAGTGGGAAGACTTAATATTCGGGAAGGGTGGTGGCTTTATCACAGGGGGTAGGGGATTTTGGTACTTCAACAACATCCCAGGAAGCCGATAGAGGTTGCCGCCGGGCAGAGGTTTGGTCCGCCTGATGTGATCCCAAAATAGAGGGACCCCAATATAGACCCCAAACTATTATAGTATATACTTATTATAGGGACCCCCGAGAAGTTACCCCGAATTTTGGGACCCCCCCTAAATATCCTGCTTTCTTGACCTCAGCATCTCCATAGAGTACTCCGCCATGCTTCCCAAGACACAAGGAACTTGGTCAAGGATGGTTTCAGTGTAGACCTTATCCGGGGCGGAGGTGGGTTTCTTGAAAATTCTGCCCCATATGAGGTTACCTCAAGTGCCCCTTCCTAGACCCTCCTCCTACCCTCTATTGGGGCCTAAGTACCTAATATTAGGGACCATATATCCCCAATTAAGGGTACAAAGAGGGTTCTGGTTATCAGTGTTCTGACATCACGAAATGGAAAGATCCCGCCGTTTGGAGGGGCGACTTTAGGAGCCTACGATCAGGCTTCGACAAGAGCAACGCCCTCCGCTCCCATCGCTCCCGTTTACACGACGGCCTAAGCTAATGAACCAGGATAGCTTTCGTCATGCTAGCGGCTAGCATTACTTAAGAAGAGCAAATGCGTGAATGAGGAGTATCTGGCTAGATCGGTAGCCGTACCACTCGCTAAGTTCGTTGAATTCTCATACAACCCAGTTTCCATTTCATTTTATATTATCCGTTTGATTCTCTACTATGGTGACTTAATCCTAACCCTCTATGGCAAAGGTGTAACCCCGACAACGCCCTTTAGCGGGAACATCGTGTCAACTTGATTTTCAATTCCTGTGTCAAACAAAATGCAGGTGTACGGTCCGGCCATGCAACATGACCACCGACGTCTCTTGGTAGAGTCACATCCCAATAATTTCGAGATACCTTCCCGAAAGAAACATGCAACGCATACATAGCGAGAGCAACCTGCAGTTCTACATGTGTGCCAGTAATTACACGTTTGTAAACACATCTGTGCAGACATTCGCACTCTCTACACACTTAAGTATGCGCATATATGATGCAAAGGAATTCGGGTATACGTGTAGAAGTTCAGCATGCCAATGCCAAAAACGCGTATACCTGGTGTATATATGCATAAGTGATATACACATGTCTTCGTTCCCTTCTACATGTTGTGCGCATTTTCATACCTATGACCCAAAGGGTCCAAGTCCTGAATTCCTAAACCGTAAACCTGAAACCTTGGGCCATTTTGGATAAGAGTCTCGTTGTGTGCATAGGAGCCCCTTTGGGCTCGAATTATATACCATGTAAGTACGTGGACCCTAAAACCTGAACCCTAAACTTTAAACCCTAAACCGACATATACACCATGTATTACCATGTAATTACATGGACCCTTTGGGTAAACCCTAAACCCTAGACCCTTAAGAGTCCCATTGGCAACCCAAAGGCTCCATGTAGTTATATAGTATATATTTAGGACCCAAAGAGGTTCCCATAGAACTACTTCAGGGCTCAAGTCTATACCATACGAGCTATAGTAAAAACTCCTAGCATCACCTGTATGATCCCAAGGATAGTCCCCCATATTATCCCCCTTTAAAGCAGTTAAGACCCTAAACCCTAAAACCTTTTGATAGCTACATGGAGCCTTTGGGGCAAGGATGAGGGATCCCTGACAGCGGCAGATTGGCTCAGTCAGCTTGATTTGCGCTCTGAGGGTGCAGGCCTGGTGTAGGGTTTAGGGTCTAGGATTTCGGGTTTAGCATTTATGGTTTGGGATTTAGAATTTGGGATTTAGGACGTAGGGTCTAGGGTGTATAAGGTTTAGGGCTTGGGATTTAGGGTGTAGGGTTTAGGGTTTAATCTCCCTAGAAGGGGGACCCGAATATAGAACCCAAAAGTACTAGAGTCCTTATTGTCGGGAACCTCAAGAAGGTACCCCTAATTTTGGGAGACCCCCTAATTACCAGGCCCACCCAACTACCCTTGATTGGGGTCGATGTAGGCTCTTTTCTTTGTAGGTAGCTGGGCTCTATGGAGGGCATTTGGGGGTAGGACCATCATAACCCGCACCGAGACTACCAACACTGACATCGTGTTTTTATTCTTAGAACCATTGCCGTTCTCCATCACACTTTCTACTACCATCATTATGTGGGGTTAAGGGTTTAGGATACGGGCTCTCTACTTGATGCGTAGTAGATGCGGGCTCCCATTCCCTAGGAGTGACTGAACTTCTGAGCACGAATGGTTTAGGATGTAGGGCTTGGGATTTGCTAGGCCCCTCTCAAAATCTGAAATTGTGAGCATGTAGGGTCTAGGGCGCTATGAATGCTCAAGGCTTTCTCAAGCTCTGATCTTGTGACCGTTTCGGGTTTAAGGCGTACGGCTTGGGATTGCCTAGGGCTGTCTGCAACTCTGAACTTGTCATCTTTTAAGGTTCCGGCGACATTGAACCCTGGAAATCGAAACTGCTACATTAAAATTGTGTATATATTGGGGATTATAGTAGGGAATCAGGGAATACATAGGGGTCATCTCCCCTTGTTCCCTTTGCATCCTTTGCCGTGATGGTGTGAGGCATTTTCAGTCTAACGGCGACGGATCCGATGGGCCAACCGACGCTCGACTTGGAACCGGGGCCTTCTACCCTATGGGTCCAAGTACCTAGCTAGTTGACAGTTTGACCCCACATGGGTTAGCATGTAGGTACTTTGTGGCCTATGCTTCTTCTAGTTGGCATTTTTAGGGGAGGGTTTCTAGGCATGTCGATGTTGCGCGGGTAGCTCTAGATTGGATTTCTGGGTAGTCATATGATCATGGGCACTTTTCGGGCCCTTGAGGCATGGAAGGCGAAGGGGCTTCCTGGAGGGCTATGACCTGCTGCCATGTATAGGGCTCATCTATCATACTATAGTCCTACATTAGCCATATGCTTCGAGAGTCTTGCACTATGATTCGTGTTTTAGCTGTTGGGAGGGTACCTTCTATTTATAGATTTTGGACCCCTAGGGTAAGCCCTAAGCTCCAAAACCCCTTAACCCTAAATCCTCGACCATAAACCATGAACCCCAGACTCCCAGGCAGTCTGAGGAGGCAAATGCAAAAGTCATGGAGGAGCTTGCGGCTGAGTTGGCGGAGAGGCTGGCCACTGGTGAAGGCCTGCATGTGTGGATGGAAGCCTATACCAGAGGATTCACTGTGACCAAGCCGAAAAGTCCATGGAATCCTTGTATAATTCCCCGGGGTATGCTAGTGGATCCAAATTTTAGATTCTTTGCGGCTTCTGGGTAGCAAGTACAACGGATGTTCAGACCTGCCGAGCGGGCCAGTGCCTGTCAAGAAAGACGTAGCAGGTAGCACCAGCATAGTACATGACAATTCTAATGGACTTTTGCTCGATGGCTTGCCTGTAGGTTTGGTTTTCGTAGAGATGTTCGCCTAAAACGCTACCCTGTGCATTCAAGAGGTACGACAGTAGTCCCTGTTACAGCCCAAAACCATTTGAGCTACGGACTAAAGTTAGGTTGGGCGGGACCTATAGGGGAATATATCTTTTTAAAACAACCTATTAAGGAATACACCAGAACTTTAGTCCAGGGCTCATGTGGGGTGGGCCCCTTTAAAAACAGCTGCCATATGTCGCTGGGCAGGCAAACTCCGTGAGTACTGGCGGAGCTTTGGCTTCAACTTGAAGGACGGTTTGGGTTTTGGGCTTTGGATTTTGGAGGTTTATTTTGGGTTTAGGGTTTGGGTTTAGGGTTTTAAGGGTTTAAGGGTTTGGGTTTTGGGTTTTTGGGGGGTTCGGCGCTTGGTGTAGGTTGGGTACTGCCCCCACATTAAAACAGGTTATAATAAGGGCAGAAGTAAGGGCTTTATGCAACCGTTTTATGGTTATTAGCCAGCTGTTACTGAGTGTGGGCAGTACCCAAGGCATAAAAGCCCAATACCCCTTAATTTCGGAATATACCTTAACTTAAATCATGGTAAGGATCCTAGTAGCGTTTAGGGTGTATTCCCTAATTAAGGGATGTTGGGCTTTCCGGGTATAGGGTTTACCTAGAGGAATTCATGAAGCCCATAAACAAGCTGTGTACTTAACAGACTGTTATCTCCACCTTTTCTGAAGGGTCTAGGTTACTCACAGCTATGCAGTAAAACCACATAAGTCCGCGACGTGAAGGGCTGGCTTTCCATGAAGAACTTTGCACATCCTGGTCTGTCAACAGATCCTGCACCGAATGTGCAGAAGCTTCTAGCCTGAGACCTCCCCAAGGAAGCAAAATGCCCGCGCGAAAGCCATTCTCTCCACCTGATATGTTGCTTACACCTATCGCAATGAATAGAAGCAACCCTACAACCTTTCTGAACCTCAGTATATAACCCCTATATAACCCCAATATACCATAGTAGTTTCCATTTTATTTTCCATTATCCCAATATAGTCCCTATATAACCCTCCTATTCACCCGAAACGTCAGGCTCAAACTTATTGGCCCTTACAGGCCCGATGGGTTCCTGCATGGAGCCTGTTCGTTTACCACCTTGAGGGTTAAGGTTTAGGGTTTAGGGGTTTAGGATTTAGGGTTTAGAGTTTAGGGGTTTAGGGTTTCGCTTTAGGGGTTTAGGGGCTCCGGGTTTGGGGTTTAGCCCAACAAACAACAAGCAGCTACACTCTCTTGTTTTGCCAAGATCCAGCATAGGTTGAGTAGCTTGATACTAGCAGGAAGTGCTTCGCAATATGCGGTTGTAACACAACCCAATAGACTCCCCTTGAGAGGCACCTCCGCAATCCTTTTGGAATGCCCATATGGGAGATTGTCAAAATTATGGTCCCTTTTTGGGTCCCCTAAATTAGGCTCCGTATTATAATAGGGACCCAAAAAGGGACCATAATTTTGAAAGTCCCCCATATGTCATATGCTAGTTTCCCAAAAACAGGGGACCACCTTATAGACCCCAAAATACTACAATCCCTATTCTGGCGACTTACAAACTGGTACCCCTCATTTTGGGAAACCCTAATCCCAATAATCACCTATATAAGCCCAGTTTCCATTTCATTTTCCATTTTCTTTTCCATTTGATTCTCCATAATAGTAGGTATATACCCTATATATCCCTTTAAAGGGACCTAGGGTTTCCATTTTCTTTTCCATTATCCCTATATTAGGAGGAAACCCTAAACCCCAAGGGTCACTATAGGACTATCCAACTTGGAGCTCCAAGTTCAGGGCATTTTGTACCAGGACCCTCCTCGTACCCTTAATTGGGGATATATGGTCCCTAATAGTAGGTACTTAAGCCCTAATAGAGGGTAGGAGGAGGGTCTGGGTATACGAGGTATGTGGCATTTTTGCCGGGCCCTGTATGTTCTTCCGGCCGTTTGTCCTAATTAAGAACCCCCCCCCTCCTTTTCAGGGCCTTATTATTAGGATCCCCATTATAATCCCTATTGAAGGGAGGATGTTAATTAATGAAGGGTCTACATTACGTTTTACAAGGTATGTTCCAACAACTTTAGGGGCATCCTGGGTCCATTTAGGGTCCTTCAGAGTTTCAGGCTTGGCCAACCCTATAGTCCCCATTAAGTAGATAGACTATGGGATACATGGGGATCTTACTATAACATACCCAAAGGCATATTAGGCCATATTCTATCTACTCAAGGGGGACTATAGATGCTCCCTCAGCCATGCATGTGGCAAACCCATGCGGCTAAGGGCTTTTGAGGGTGTAGGGTGTGTAGGGTTTAGGGTCCTAGTTGCTCAAAAAATACCAAGTACATAGGTAGCCCGAAAACGGGCTGCCTGACGGATACTTTGAGGCTTGAGCTTACATTGTTTTGGTACCTGATCCCTCAAAACCCTGCACCGCTATATGTCAGATTACACGGACTGGACCGACAGTTTCCGTAGCAGATCCCTGATGAGGAGGGCTGGCGAGAGGATGGCTTCACAGTCATCGCAGAGGCCTTGAAATCTGTTGTATGCTGTAGCCCTTATGGGTCCTTGTTCTGTGCAGGCAGTTCTCAGGATGGTAACACGATATTTGGCTTACATAGCGAGACCTTGGCTCGAAGTGCAAACCCTGAATCCTCGCGAGGAAGCCTATGTCATGGCGCTGGCGCGTCGCTTCCGCCAGGGCGCAATCTTCCAGTTCCAACGCCTCCCTGGTGGAGCTGCCTTTCGGAGGAGAACTGGACAAAAGAGTGGATGGAGTGCACATGACCATACCAAAAACCCTTTGACAAGGTGTTTTGCCGGCAACAGAAGCGGCAGGTGAGTTTTCAAAGGTGATGTGCCGCCATGGCACGAATATCAGACAACCACAGCTGTTGGTAAGAATCGCGAAAGGTTTGGGGCTAGTCACTTTAGGGGCAACTTCACTTCTAGTGGTTTTTCAAAGAGCAACAGCGACAGCGAAGCCGAAGGAGCAGCGGTGTCTTACAGGGTCGTGCATGGAGTGTATATGCATCTTTACATTAGTGACTTCACGGCATTTACTGTTTACGTATCCGACGGTGCATTTTTATATCTACATACTAATCAATTACGCTCACCTCCACTCAAGGAGCGAACCGTGTATCCGAGTCTTCTATCAGGATCTAGTAAGGGTTGACAGGCTTGGGGCAGACAAGGGCTTATAGATCACGGCGTGTTGTTTTTCAGCGAAACCGTGGCGGCGAGAACCGTCCAGTGAAATTTTGAGAATTCCTGCCTACGGCTTGTTTTGCTACTCCATGGCATATTGGTGCTTCTGGTTGGGTGACGGTTCCCCCTTAAGTCCATAGTCTCAGATGCACGAGGCGTTTCGCTGTTAGTCTGGCGTGATGAAAGATCACAGGCCATGCGCACGAAGCGTGTTGCAGGAATACCGTTCCCGTGTGTTTGCCGAACACAGATGCGGCTGTCAGTGTGGCCGTTTGCGACTGGGCAGGGCATTTTCATGAGTCAAGGGCCCCAACTGCTTTTAGTCTTGGCGGAAGAGGCTGTTTTGAGAGGCTTTTATTGCATCCTGCAAGGCACAGACTCATAGTAGAGTCCTATCCTTCAGGGCTTCGACTGCATGGCCTAGCCAATCCTTCTGTTGTCCCTAGAAGTTCTAGCAACAACCCGGCAAGTTCAACCGGGACGGGGAGTACCGGAACATGTTACAATGACTCCGTTCGTTTTGAGCCAGCTAGGATCTTTGGGGAAGACGTCATGAGGAACAGCTCATCTTCGCCAATTTAGCAGCGCCCAAGCACAAACCGATGGTGCTGGACTACATAGCAGGGCAACGACTGTTCAGGGCACGATTCTGCATTTCTGCTGTGGTATAATCTCATCCAACCAATTATTTTCAGCTTCGATACTTGCCCAAAACCTGTATTATAATTACTACTACCCAAAACCCAAGTACCAAATTATTGGGTACTTGCATTGGACCCTCTGGGCTATGCACAGTGTGCTTAGGCGAGAGGCCGCTGGATGCAGGTGCTTATGCCGACCCTCACTCGTGGCTGGCTGGTTGTTAGTAGGGAATGAAGGACTGGAAAATACATTTGGGGGTGTCCCAAAATTATGGGTACTTTTTTGGGGGTCCCCATAATAAGGATTGTAGTATATTGGGGTCTATATTGTGAACTACCATTTGAAACTTCTATATTATTGGGGGTGCTACAGGGATCCATTGCTCCAAGTTACCGCATTCCCTACCCGAAAATGAGCTCGAAGTAGTTCCCCTATATACCTTATGTATGTACCCCTACATTATACCCCTTCCACTGTAATGTCCCTGATCCATCTGTAATGTACTACAGGAGTTATCCATGGTTTTCTCCATTCCTCTCAACCTTAAACCCTAGAGCCTAAACCCTATAAGCAAAAAAGGAAACCCTAACATATTGTCAACCCATCAGGTGGGGCGACCGACATGGAAAGCCGTGACGCTTGCGGCTAACGTCCTGCCACTGCGTGACGATTATTCCTCGTTTCGAGAATATTCCTTAGGGCTTAGGGTTTAGGGGTTCGGGCTTATAGAGTTTAGGGTATATTAGAGTTTAGGGTATCGGGAATCAGGCACCTGCATGAGGAATGTAGGCCGCAGGTAAAACGTTGACAAGCAGCGCGCTGACATTCTCTCTCTCTACAGAGGCTTTCCCGAAATGAGGGGTACCTTCTTGAGGGTCCCTATAGTAGGGAGTATAGAATTTTGGGGTCTATTTTTGGGTCCCCACTATTTAGGGACCCTGGAGAAGATCCTTCTTGGATGCTGAGATTGGATTGTACCAGCCTTCATAACCCCAGTCTGGAGATTTCAAAAAATCAGCGGTCCCTGTCTGAGCGCCCCTGGAATAAAGATATGAGCTATAGTCTAAACATGTTTACATTCCTGACAGGGGTTGTACAGGAATTATCTAGGGAATTATTATAAGGGTTGCTAAGGGGTATACTAGGAGTTTAGACTATGGCTCATATAAAGGTGGCCCCCACCCCTTTTGAGAAACATTCACATCAATCTCATGATTTTGGGCTAGACGGGCGTAGGACCCGTCATTGCCTGTGCAATTTCTAGGCATGCTAGCTAGACCCTTTCCAAGGCGCGCTAGGCCTGTTGGAGGCCAGAGATTTCCAGGCATTGGATCGCTTAGAACCTTCTCAAGCTCAATGCCCAGGGACCTCCAAAGAGCTTCTAGGCTGCTGTTAAAAAACTTAAGTTACCATAGTATGGGCACATTGTAAGCCACAGGGTTCCCGTATTACTGCAACTTCAAGTAAGTTCTTTGACAGCAACCCAGGCTTGCCCCTGACGTCCCGTCTGCGGCTGTGGCACCTAAGAACACGGCCGTCCTTCTACCTAGAGTCTTGACCGGCTGATTTGCAGTGACTGCTAGTTGGTCTCCCCAGGAAGTCCTCAGAATCAACATCGCCTTCGAGGAGGAATGCCGGTTGCATGCTGGCAACCATCTTCGACTCTGGCTGAGCTGCGGCAAAGCACAGCTACGATCTCGTACGTAGACGCAGATCTGCATATCTCAAGCTGCGGCTGCTGACGTATGCATTGTGCAAAACAAAGGGGGGAAGCGCTGCACAAGTACAAAGCTCAACCATTAATCCTTTTGTAACCCCTATATAACCCCTATAGTTTCCATTTTCTTTTCCATTAAACCCTAAACCCTAATATTACCTCTATATTACCCCTATAACAGTAAAGCCTAAGGCCGGCTCCGCATTGTTACTATTTCCAGGGTT